>JAOEGS010016889.1:21390-117157 GCA_025447755.1 Corythornis vintsioides | reverse complement strand
GGAGGTGCCAGCTTCTGTGGGTTCTGGTGCAAATCATTTTAGATAAATTTTCCTCCTTAAAATCCAAATTACAGGAAAAGAGCAGTTGCAGCAGAAAAGGACTTTAAAAAGAAAAAAAAAAAAAAAAAGACAGAAAAAAAGGAAAAGATAAAAGGAAAAAATAGATAATAATAAGGAAAAAAGTGTATTTTCTTTGCCCACCCTGCTTTCCAAGTCTGAATGGGAGAAAACTCAGCAGGCAGCAGCTGCTGGCTGCCAAGTTGCTGAAACCTGAAGCTGTGGCTGGTGTTTTTTCCCCTGCTCCTTGGGCAGGGGCAAACACCAGCTCCACCCACCCACCCTCCCCCAGGTCTGTAGTTCTCATGTAGTGCAGAAATCCTGAGGCATGTGGCTTTCTCAAGGTACACTATGTGTGCTTGCCAGGATGACACCACCAGACTGTCTTTTTATTGCTTATTCCTAGCTTCCCCAATAACCTGTCATGGCATCTCTGAGACCTTTTCTCCCCAACCCCCTTTATTTATCAAGCATAAAATTGCATATTCAAGGAGAGGAAACTAGCCCTTGGTAGAATGCTTAACAACTTCAGTGAGAAATCAAAACCTGCTCTGAAAAAGGCCAGCCACAGAGAAGTGACTTTGGTGGCACCGTGTTCATGCGCATGGATTTTTCTTTCTTTTTTTTTTTCTACTTTATCAGCTTTTGTCATGTTACATCCATATCTGTATTTATATCTTATTTGTTTCACTTTTGAGTGTATCATGGCAATTGTACAGATGGGTTTGTTTTTGTTTCTGTTTTGGTTTTTTTTTTTGTTAACATTTACGTGATAGAATTTGCTAAAAAAAAAAAGAAAAAAAAAAGGAAAATAAAACCTTTTGAGTTTGCCCTAGAATCAGTGGAAGTTTGGTGTCTTTGGAGGGGATATAGTAGATTTATTTACACAGCAGCCTCTGCTTGTAAAGGAGTTGCTTTTACTCCTGCCCTGGCTGCTGTCTTTTCATGGTGCTTGGTGGGCTGCTTCTTGCAGGCAACTGATCTCTTGGGGTGCTGCTGCTGTCAGCTTTGGGGGTGTCAGGATTTTAGGGGATTCTTTTGACCTTACACACAAGAGGTTCAATGTCACAGAATGGATGGGGTTCAACTGTTCCTGCTCCCAAGACTCCTTCTTTCCTTTCTACTCCATCTAGTTACGTTTGGCTTGGCAAGTTTCAGACAAGTGATGGTTTTGTTTGGCTGCAGACCCTTCCCAGCACCAGCAGCCCTCACTGGTGTCTCCTTTTCCCTCCTCACTGCCACCAGGCACTGCCTGTTCCAGCCCAGGGACAATCCTGCATCAAGAATCAGGGATCCAGTTTCCTGAGCAGTGCCAGGTATGTGTGGTTATAAGAAAGAAAAGAGAGGATGAGTATCTTGTCTGTGCCTTGTACAACTCCAGATGCTGGCCTAAATTAGCTTTGCAGCCCTGAGGGATTGGGAAAAGCTCTGAAGTCTGCAGTGGGACATTGGACAAGCCCAGCTGAGGAGCTGAGTTTCACTGCCACGTGCTTGAAATGGCCAAATCCCTTGGTGGTGGTGAGAGAGGGGCACCCTGCATGTGCAGAAATGGGACATTCAGCCTGTGCAAGACTCACACAGAGGGTTGCCTGCATGGCTGGAGGGCTCCTTTCCCTCCAGAGCAACAGGCAGCAAGGGTTGCCCTAGAGGAGGCTGGATGTTCACCTGCTTCATCCCCAGGAGCACCTCTCCCTTAACCCATGATGGGGTTTGCTGGTTTTTTTGGTGCTGTTCCTTAAGTTATGAGAAGGCCAAAGTGGAGCTGGAGCTGCTCAGTAATGGCTTGGGATTCACAACACAGGAGCAGGTGAAAATATTCCCCTTCCTCAGTCTCCTGCCTCCTCCCTGCAGGCAGGGGAGGTGTTTGTTTATTGAACCCTCTAGATGTATCTGTCCCTCTGTAAGGAATCCCCTGCTGTCCTGAGCCAAGTGCTTGTTCTGCAGCTGGAGGAGGGCTGCAATTCCTGCTGTCAGTCAGTTTGCCTGGGCTCTCCCTACAGCAGAGGACCAGACTTGCTGGCAGCAATTAAAGGTAGGTGGTTAGCAGATCCTGGCAAGGGTGAAGGCTTCCTCAAAGCACTTCTGTGATTCTACTGTTCATTTGCAGCCCATTCTCCATCCTTTTCTCTGTCCTGGGGGGGTCTGAACTGCTGCTGATTTCTTTGCAGCCTGATGCTTTGAAATCCCCCTCAAATTATTTAGTCACACACCCCCCCTCAGTTCTCTCTCCCAGAGGGATGTGCTGAGTTGTGGCTCTGTGGGTGGCAGCAGAGTTGCTTATGCTTCTGAACCAGGTGCCTGAGCTTACTTTACTGCAGTTAGAAAATATTTTGACTTCAAACCCCTGAGAAAGTGCAGCTCAGCTGATCAGTGGTAAATTAAATCATTCCACTGCTTCTTGCTTGATTGTGCAACCCAGTTGCTTGCTTGTGCAATCCTCACTCACCCTCCCTGAGCAAATTCCAGGCACCCCTCTCTTCACTTTACCAACCCAACACATTTTTTCTTGCTCTGCCTTTTCATTCACATCCATGAGGTATGGAAAAGGCTTTCCCTGGTGAACATGCCTCAGTCCTGGCAGCAGCCTGCTGGGAGGAGGCTCAGCATGGCAATGCCTGTGCTACTGACCTTGGGGAGGAGAGGCCAGGCTGTAAATATCCATCCCCTGCTGTGATAGGGAGGAAAAAAGTCCTGCAAGGCTTTTAGGAAGCTGATGGGGCAACATGAGCATGGAAGTCAACCTGGGCACCAGGCTGGGGTGGTTTCTTGCCAGCAGACACTGGCTGGTCCTGTTTTGTTTGGCTCCAAAGAGCATCACTTGTGATCCTCACTCACAGATCCATTCATGCTTAATTGGGATTATAGCTATGTGCCTATGAAAGGGGCTGGAGAAGGTACCTGGAATGGGCTGGGTCAGTGTCTGAGTGCCCAAACCATGCCCTGCCAGGGCAGTGCTCACTCATGGATGGGAGCACAGTTCCATCCTTGCAGCTGCAGCACAGGAGATGCTGAAATATTTCAGGTTCTCCCTGGGGATCTGCCTGCAGCCAAAGGCTTGGGAAACACTGGCCTGTGAAACCCAAGGCCCTTCCACATCATCTCTCTGCTCTCCCTGCTGCTTTGGCATAACTTGCCAGGTCCTGCAACAGGCCAAGCAAAGCCATTGCTTTCCCCAAAAAAGGGCTATTTCTAGCCAAACTGGAGTGCCAGCCCAAGTGAGAGCCCAAGGACTCTCCTTGCTGGCCAGTGTGGGACCAACAGGAATACTCCTTTGTCCCATGAGGATGATGCTCCTGGGGCTTCCACCCACCCAGGGACTGGATGTGGAGGGAAAGAAAGCAAGAGGCTGTGAGGAAAAAGCAAGAGCTCCCTTAGGAGCAGAGCAGCTGAGCAGGCAGCAAAGGGGAAAGCAAAGGCAGCAGAAACCAGCCCAAGCTACCCCAGGGCCGGGGGGATTACAGGGTGCCAGGGATGCTGTTCACAAACACAACGGGGACAAAGCAGCCCTCCAGAGCTGAGGGGTAATGAGTAGTTAATGAGTAGAGGGATGACATTCATAATGACTTGAAAAGGGCTGAGATAATGAACCCCTTCTCTTTAAATCCACCTTTAACAAGAAAGCTAAGGAAAAGGATTTAGCTCAATTAAGAGGTAAAGAAAAGCAATCCTAGTAAAAATAGCTGTTGACACAAGCAAGGGGGAGAAGAGCTGGGAAGTCTGTGGCAGAGGCAGCAAAAGGCTGAGACCTAGAGCTGAGGAGGGGGCTGGAGTGGGGAAGGTTTGGTTCTAAAATGATGGAGAGTTGCAATGAAACCTTTCTGGACCCAGCCTCGTGTTTGTGCAGCCTGCCCCATTCCAGGCAGCATTGCCAGAATCAATTCCCAGCTCTCAGCCCAGCAGCTATGAGATGTTTTGGGTTGTTTTTTTACAGGGTCACAGGATGGTTTGGGTCAGAAGGGGCAGTTTTGGCTCATCTGGTCCATTCCCATCTTTCACTAGGGCAGGTTGCCCAAAGCCCAGTCCAATCTCTCCTTGACTCCTTCCAATGATGGGACATCCACAGCCCTTCTGGACAACTGTCCAGTGTCAATCTATCTTATTTCAGGATTGCAGCTCTTTCTCCTCTCCTGCAGAGAAACTGGGTGGATGGTGGATGTATAGGGCACTTACAATGTGGGTTTTGGACTTGGTGTGACAGCTCCTTGGAAACACTCATAGATTTACATCCCTGTGGAGTTGGCAGGGAGCTGGTTAAGATCCCTGCCTGTCCTCTTGCTGCTGAGCCCTGGGGTGACCATGCTGGGGAGCAGTAGGAGGTAAGTGCCACAACCCACTCCCATGAGATGGAGCAGATCAAGCAGAGCATCAGCAGCCACTTGTGAGCACCAGACATGTTGTGGCCCTCAGAGCAACAACCCCAAACCTGCCAAAGCTCAGGGGTTCACAAGAGATGCTGGAGACATTGGAGTTGCCCTTCAAACTTCTTCCTTACCTCCCTGCTTGAGACAATTTTTGCTCCCTCTGGCTGTTGTGCAGCAGGACACTGGGGTGTTCCTTGTTCCAGTGGCACAACTTCTTTACATTTATAATCCCATCTCAATGCCCATCATCCTTGTTTAGGAATAGTCCCTGTAAGGCCCATCCTGCCTGCACCTGCCTCCTGCCCCCTCCACAGTTGCCCTGGCACAGGTTCTCTCCTCCTATACCAAAACCATGGCCCAGGCTGGCTCAGCATCTCTGGGCAGGTTGGTGCTGAGGGCTGAAAGGGTTAAATGGATGGCCCTATCAGGGAGGGTGGAGGGGGCAGTTTCTCCACTGCCGGTCTATAAATAGGAGCTGGGTTTCTAATCTGTTTGCCACTCCTGTCCACTCCCTGCCAGTTTTTTCCTGCTTTTTCCTGCAAGGAGATACCTGTGGCAGCAAGGGAGAGGGAGCTGAGCAGCCAAATCCTCTGTCAGTCCTCCTCTAACCCATCCTCTCAAACAAAACCAAAACAAAGAAGAAATAAAAGAGAGAAGAGGAATAAACTCCTTTTCTGACAGGGGCTCTGTGACTCTGGTCTGGGTTGTGAGTCCTTTCCCTGTGTGCCCACCAAGTTTCCCCTGCTGTTGGCAGATGCTTTCCAAGGCTGCTGGCTCACTGAAATGGAAATATCCTGCCAAAAAAAACACAGATAAAGTGGCATCTGCATCCTCCAACACCTTGTGTGTGTTATGCAATGGGTGGGCTTCCAGGGAATGTCTTGTTTCAGACAATGAATAGAGTTTTTTCCCCTCAAAATCTTGACTTTTTATTTATTTTTAAGAGTGAAAATTCCATCTCCTGGCCAGCTTCAGCTCTGCCTTGCAGAACTGGCCCGAGCTAAGGATGCTGTGCTGGAGATGCTTAAATAGGGTGTTCCCATCTGCATCCCAGCTCCTCCTGCCCTGGGAGGACAGGGAGCACTAACCCAGAGTGACAGCAGCAGCTATTTCATCCCTGTCTTGCAACAACCCAGCTCTTTTGGCCAAACTGGAGGTAGTTATTTGCTTCCTAGAGCTGACCCAGGTAAGTGGCAAGCCCCAGTTGCTTTTGCATCACGTTGACCCTGGAGAAGCAGCACCAGCCCAGTGCAGCTTGGCTCTCAGCTTGTGCTGTGCTCATCTGAGCCTTCATGGGCACCACAGAACTGGGGCTGAAGGTTTGTCCATCCTTGCTTAGCTCTGCCCTCTCATCATCACGGGTGCTTCTGGGACCATAAAGAGCCTCTTCTTATGTCTTTTCTCATCCCTATTGGAAAAAAAAAAAGATTAATTTGGCATCTAATTTCCCAGTTCTGCCTCCAACATCCCTGTGAAAGCTTCAAGCCAGGCACTGGGGCTCTTCTGGGTTCTTCAGTGTGCTGATGAGCCAAAGCTGCTCCTGTCTGCTGGGGGCTGAGAGCCAGGAGGTGGTATCCTGCTCTCCTGCTGCTGAGAGGAGCCTGCCTCCTTCTCCTGGCTAATCCTGGCTGTTCAGCAGTAGGTGATGGATCCAGGGTTTCCTCTGGGCCAAATCCTGGCTAGCAGGAGGTGGGGACAGGACAGCCCTTTTTTCTTCTGAAAAAGAGCCCTTTTTTCTTCTTCTTTTCAGTGGCTGAAATCCACCCTATGGAAGGGGTGAACCTCTGCTCAGAGCAAGTGGGACTTCTGGAAAAGGACCTCTGGAAGGGGACTGAGCTCAATCCCTGATAGCTCTGCACCCAGGGGAGGGTCCTTTGGCTCTCCAGGCAGCTCTCTGTAGTGAAGGGATGGAGACCACACAGCAAGAGGTTTAAAAGAGCACAATCCCTGTGAGTTGCTTGGCTCTCACCATGAAGTGTGGGAGCTGGATTATGGGAGCTGGATTCCTCTCCTGCCTGCTCTGGGATGTTGCTGCAGATCAGAGCACTCCCTTGAGAGCAGCACTGCTGGGATGTGGGGATGTCCTCTCAGGAGCATTTTGCCCTGGAATTGTTGCTGGCACGTGGCTTCTCACTCCATTTCCCTCAGCATTTGGCCATCCCTGTGTTTTGGGCAAGTGCTAAACATTAACTTGGTGTCACACTTAGTAACCCAGTGGTGTGTTTGGATCCCAGAGCACTGGGAGGGGACACCCCTGATCCCCTTTCCCTGGCCACGTCAGAGGTTTAGGGATGCCGAAGCAAAATGGTTTCACTGAGTGTGCTCCAGTGATCCCTGAGCTGGGACCACAGCCAGGTGTCCACCAAAAACCTTTGACTTCCATGATTAACATATCTAGGAGGATCTTGCTGATTGGAAAGCAGAGCAAAAAAAACCTTTCTCAGCAGAAATCAAAGCCCTGGAGGGGACTGGTATGTACAGGAATGGCATTAACAACTAATCCCCTCTAATCCAAGATGACATCCTTATCACATGAGGGCATGAAATGTAATTAGACTTATATAGCACTATCTCCAGAGCACTAAGCAAATATTAACCAATCCATCTTCCCAGTGCTCCTGTGGGGACAGCCCAGTTACCCTGGCTGTGCAGGTGGGGAAACCGAGGCACGGGATGGTGTGCTATGGGGGCCCCTTTCTGGAGGAGGCCTCACAAACCCTGCATCCAGAAAAATCAAAGTTATTTAAGCATTGATGATCACTGGGAAGTCTTCTGGGGACATGGAGCCACATCTTCCTTCAAGGAGCTGGTGAGTCACTGCTGTTTCCCTGCACTTCCAGGATCCTTCCATGGCTACTCCATATCTGCAGGGAGGTAAAACACACGTTCAGACTTGGGCTTCCTCTGTTCTTACAGCATGATACCCATGGCTTGCTAGCATTTAAACATGGTTTAACAGCAGAGGAGCTCTGTTTCTCTCAGGATTTGTTTTCTAACCTGGCTTACACCCCAGATTCACCCCATCTCATGGATGCTGCAGAAGGCACCTTTGCTGGGGGGAGCTTTGCTGTCCTCCCCTCAGCTCTATGAGCTCAACTGGTCCCAAGAAGGGAAATATAACTGATGCCACTGTCTGTGGAGTGATGCCACTGCCTCTGTGGGCTGTACAGGCTGAGCTGAGGTCTCCATTGCCCTCCCATGAGAGTACCTGGAGATGGGCAAGGAGCTCTGCCCCAGATAGCTCCTGCACGATGCCCTTCACTAGGCTGTGGTGGTTGTTTTTGTTTTCAGTTAACAAAAAGCAGAGCCTGATGCACTCTGAGCAGTGGGACCATGGCAGCAGTGGGGGATGTGTTCCTCTTATCAACATCAGTTGGTGTCCTTGACCAAGAGCTGCTTCTGATGTGGGAAGACACACAACAGTCACTGGATTCCTCAAGGCCTCGGGATAAGGTTGTACTTCTTGGGCTGATAATGCCTCCTGTTTTAATAACAGGCTGTGTTTGAGTGTGAGGTGTAAACATTTGGGCTCTAGCAGTCTTGAAAGTCAAAGCCACCCACCAAAATCCTGCATTTGAGAAAGTTCAGTGGGCTCTGCTTTGCTGGGTACATGGCACTTGTTTGTCTGGAGGACACTACCCTAGAGGATCTGTCACAACATGGATTTATCAGAGAGCCTGGAAAGAGCTGTGCAGGGTGAGGGGGGACAGTTGTGCTGTCCTCTGGGTGCTTCCCAGCTCTGGGCCACCTCTCCTTGCTCTGAGGTGCTCCCACACCCTGCAGGGACCAGCCAGTGACTGTTTTCTTTCCCCCTGGGACACTGGCAGCGAACAGTACAAAGCAGTGAGGATTAGGATTCATGGATTTGAGTTCATAGCAAAGTTCCAGACTTTCTGGAATAGAAGACATCCTCTGCAGAAAACTTCACCAAGGAAGGAACAACATCATGGCAGGTAGTGAAGTGGTTCATGGAAATCTGTTTTGCTCCTGGTCTCCTTGGAGTTGTGAGGCAGTTAAACCCCTCCCCAGCACCCAATTACTGGCATGATGCAGAGTAGAGAGCAATTTTTGCCCTTTGAGGCAGCTCACCTGATACTGCTTTTCTGGGTTGCCAGAGAACAGCTCTAAATTGTCCTCTAAAAGCCACTGGAAATGTTCCCTTTCCTTGTCTGAGGGGCACTGGCTCCAGAGTCACTGGGTTTCCTCCCTCTGCTTCTGGAGCTCAGGCCTGTCCCTACCCTTGTCCTGTGCTGCTGCTTGGTGGTGTTAAAACAATCGAGGGGAGGTTTAGATTGGACAGGAGGAAAAGATTCTTCACCAAAAGTTGTGTCAAGCCCTGGAATGGGCTGCCCAGGGGAGTGGTTGAGTCTGTGAAGGTGTTTAAAAAGTGTGTAGAAGTGATGCTTAGTGACATGATCTTAAAGGTCTTTCCCAACCTAAATGATTCTAAATTCTAGATCCTAAAATTAACTTTTTTCAAATCTTTTTTGCTACCAAGCTGGGAGATTTGGCAGCTCTCCCATATCTTCCTCAGCATGTGTCACTTGGGCAATCTTTGCATCTTCTGTGTAGTTAGATTTTACATTTTTCTAAGTGCTACTAGAGAGAGCTGTGCTGATCAATAATTCAGATTTAATATCAAGAGGTCTGCCTAAGGAGTTACTTTTTAGTAAAAGCACATTTCTTTTGACCAAAAGGTGCCAGCCTGTGACTGTTCCCAGCTCCCTGCTGCTGAGGGGGGATAAGACCTGGTGACTTCCACCAAGAGCCATCTCCCCATAACATTGTGGTGTTGGCAGTTTGATTCCTTTCATTTGGACAGTTAGAAAGCTACTTAAGGAGACCATTTTTCCCCTTCTGTAAATATTAGCAGGATATGGGTTTTCTTCTGGAATTCCCTGTGGATTCCAGGTTAGGCTGAACACCAATGCTACAGACCATTCTACAGTGGAGTTTATGCTTAAATTTGCTGGATTAAACCCAGGTAATTTTACTCACTGCTGAGACTAGGAAAGTCCAAACAAGAAATCTGTGTGCAGAAGAACTCAAGACCCATTTATTTTATGTATTTGAAGAACAAAAGTCATAGCTGGTGTGTATAATGACAAAATCAAAAGCTAGGCACTCCGAATATAGGGAGACTATTGAAAAGCAGGTATGAAAATAAGGCATAAATCCAACTGCTTGACTTTACTGAGCAGATTATGTCACTGATTTAGTTGATGTGTTCATAATAAAAATAATGGTGCTGCCTCACATAATAATCTCAGTGATTGCTGCTGTGAGCTGGACACTGCTGGATGGGGTCAGCTTGCTGTTCAGCATTGCTGCCTCCCTTCTGCTTGTGCTACATCCCCAAGAGATAAACCTGTTTATAAATCAAGTTTCTTCACCTTGTTTTGAGAAGTGAAAGCAGGTGTTTGGCAAGGTTCAATTGATTCATCACTGGTGTTTATAGAAAGTGAGATCTCACTGGCACAGTCCAGGGAGGCTAGGATGCTGGGCATCCATCCCATCCCAAACAAATATTTATATTAGGTCAACAGGAAAGGCACCTAAACCTACAACAACCTCATCCTCCCAGAGCCTAGGATGCTGTGCATCCCATTCCAAACAAATCCTTACATCAGGTCAATGAGAAGGGCAGACCTACAGCTTGTAAGCACCTAAAACTACACCAGCCTTCTCCTCCCATTTCACATTAGTATGTGTATTTTCCACATCTTTAATCCAACAGGAATAACCTATCTACAAGCCTGCAAATTTATTTTACAATGGGCAACTTGTACCTATATAAGAGCTTATAACTCTTAACTGTTCTGGGATAATAGAGTTGTTTACCTGATGCCTTATAAACAGATATCAGGAGGAGCTTATTCTGTTCCCCTGTTGGGGAGCAGCCTGGAACAAGCCCATGTTGTATTTCAGTGTCAGAGGAACCCATATCCTGGGTTCAATTGTTTTATGGAAGGGGTAATGTTCCATTTATATTCACATATGCAAAAGTTGAGCAGTAATTTTGTGTCATCCTGGCTCCAGAGATGGGAGTAAAGAGGATTGTAAAGAAGATGGTTTGTGCATTAGACTTTTTAATCTCAGTTAATTGATTGCCAATTTATCTGAGGTGCTTAATAAGTTTGGAGAAACTGATGGGATGTCTGTCTCAGGACATAATTATTCTGTCTTTCCTTCCTCGAGCTGAAACTAAATGTTGGTTAATTGGCAGTGATTGATTAAAGTAGAACAAAGGAAAATGTCCTCTGCATGTCTGAAGCTTTGCCTGTGCTATAAAATATGGGATGGCTTCTAGCCTGGGATAAATCCTACTGAAGATAATGGCTTCTGCTCAGTACAGGGAGCTTTGCTGTATCCTCAGTGGCTGTTGTCTCTCTAGTCCAACAGCTGCAAGGAGACAAGAACTAGGTGGTTGTTGCCATGCCATAGCTGGCAGTGCTCAATCTGCCTCTGAACTGCCCCTGACCTTGTCAAACTCCACCACGGGAAAAGTTAAAGCCATGGTCCACAGGAGGGTTTTGCAGGGAGTTGAGCTATTTCCCTGCAAAAACAAACTGACAAGCCTTGGCTTGGGAGGAGACCATAACAGTTTTGGGCTTTGGTCACTCAGATCATCATAGCTGAGGATATTCATTGTGGTTCATGCCCTCAGACTGCCATCCCATTCCGGGAAGCCTTTGTGAACACAGGGGTACATTAGTGACCAGATTCTGGTTTGTGTATTAGATTTAAACTGGTGCTGATTTGTCTTAAAAAAATAATTGATAACAACAGTGTTTTAAAACCCTGCAAGGGTGATGGTCTTGTGGGAAAGAGCTACAAGTGACAAATTTCTATTGATCTCACTAAGGTTACTGTAAGGAGCAGTCAATGCACCCCACTGCTGCTGTGGAGAGATAAAGGGTGTGATCCTTCTTCCACCTACATGGCTTCTACATTTCTGTCAAGCATTTTTCAGTTTATCCCCATATACAGAAGAAGAAAAGACAGTGGCAGACTCTATCTTGAAAGAGATGGTCTAACTATCTGGCTGATAAGGAGAACCAGACTTTAGGGGCTGGGACTATGATTTATTCATACATCTGTCACTGTCTTGGTGGTGGGAAATCAATTTGTTCTTCAGTTTCCTCACCTGTAAGCTAAGACTATTTGCTTGTGACCTAATGGTGGTAGGATATTTGCACGTGTAGGGTGAATCCATACTGTGTGCCATCATCTGAAGTGGATATAAATGTATGAACAAGTGCAATAAAAGAGTCTTAAATTGCCTTTATGAAAATTAAGGGAATAACACGTTGTTAGAATAATTGTACAAATTAACTGTCACTACAAAATTGCTTTTATGTATGGAGATTCCAGTTGGGAATAATTACAGTCAGCCTGTTTGTTGCTAATACAAGAAAACCACATGCCTATTCCCAGTTTGTCTTCTGCTTGGCTATGAAGTTGTTGTGTGAATCATCTCATTAGAGCTTTTCTATAAGAAAAAACCTCATTTGATAGAAGAGGGCTTTGTAAATATGATGATGCTCATTGTTTTCTTGTATTTTGAGATTTTACAAGTCATAGATTTTTGTGAAGGACCAGTGGTCTTGTGAGCTGTAAACTTTGACTCTGCTAAGGTACAGAAAGTACTGAGGGACTCTGAAAGACATTCTGAGTACATGAAGGGTCTTAAAATGATTTCCTTTCCAGGAATTTAAACTGTCTCTAAAGTGTTTAAGGGGAGATGAAAGGTTCTGTGATGTATTTCTTCATGCTTTATGCTGTCCAACAACAGATACATGTCCTGGGGTGGAGCATTTCAGATCTTTCTACAGTGATCAGCTGTGTCTCATTATTATCCTGGAATCATTTCATGTTTGAGGAGTTTACATTGGAGAGGATGTCTCAGCTTGTCAGGGTCGCTTTGCCAAGTCCAGATGATAATAATGCCTTTCCTCCAGAGTTAAAAATACTCTCTCTTCAGATGGTTTTTGCTTGGAGGTGTCAAAAGAGCAGGAGACCACATGCAGCAGAGCAGCCCTGAGATTTCTTCAGAAGCTGGGAAGCTGTAGGCATCCCATGTGTGCTTGGGCATCACCTGTGTGGTGCCACCTGGACGTTGTCCTGATCAGGAACAGGATTGTGAGGCACAGTAAAACCTGGGTCAGTGTCCCTTGCAGCTGGATTTCATAGCCTAGTTGAAATGTTGGTTTTTAAGTCATGTGCTGCTCCAGAGGCCTCTCCTGCAGTGATGTAAACACAGCTCCTGTGCCTGCTCCATCAGACTGCTGGTCCCTGCAATCACAGCCTGTAGCTCACAATGAGATGGCCAATGCCAATGGATGTATAATGAGCACTTAAAAAGCACTTATTTTGTCATCCAATCATTGATCATCCTCATTGTGTAAGTATTTTTTTTTTGTTTCCACAACAAAATGATTTGAAAAGATATGTTCACCAGGAAGAAAAAAAAAAAAAAATAGTTGATGCTGCTGATAAAATCAGGACAGTCAAAATGATTAATATGACATTGGGGAAAGCTTGCAAATGAGGCTTAATTTCTGTGGCAAAAAGACCTCGTGGATTCATCAGTGCTTGGCTGTGCCTGGAAATTCAGTGGCAGCTGGAATTTGATGGTGACCTCTGATAAGTGAGAAAATGGTGAGGGTTTTAATGAACGACTTGAATAAGAAAATAAATAAGCCATTCTGTGCAATATTCTTCCTGATATTTATTTTGCTATTAAGTTCAGTTATTGCTGTTCTCATTGTGTCAGGATGATTGTGCTGACAGCCCATCATGGCACAGGAGCTTTCCTGGCAGCTTGGCTGTCAGGGAATGGGACACACAAGGTAGCTCAAAAAGGTGACTGCAACAGGAAGGCATTTGGGAGCATTTGGTGAGGCAACGTCAGAGATCATGAAGATAGAAAGAGTCCCCATGAGCATCTTTGTTCTCCACTGTCAAACTGGCCACAGGACTGAAATTAATTCCTTTCTCCTCAACTTTTTTCCTTTAGGAGGAAAAATTTGTCATGCTTTACAGTTGGGGTGGGAAAAAGGGGTTTAAACCACAAATTCTGGGAAAGCTGCACTTGTAGGTGATTAATTCCTTGCTAAATTGTGCAGTTTATTCTTAGCCTCAGTTTATTCATTTGCAGTGTTTATTCCCTGGCTCTTTGCTGTGAAGTTTAGGAGCATTTCTGATGAAATGTTGATTTCCCAAATAAATCTTTCTAGACCATGTTTGAGTCACCTGTTCATCTTCCTCTGGGTGAAACCAAACTAAGCTCCCTAAGGCAAGTTTTCCAGACCTTGTTCATTCTCATTTTTTTCCAGTTTCCTCCTCCTCAGTTGTAACACTGAGACTACAGTCACACCCTTGGTGGTAGCCATCCTCCTGAGCTGCCTGCTGCCTCCTACTCCCTGGGAACCCACCCAGCCTGGTTTCCATCTGAAAAGGATGGATGAGGAGACCTTAGGGGGTCAATGGGCTACCCAGGAAAGCCTGCACTTGCCACTGGAAGCTTGTCCCAAACACTGCCAAAGGCAAAGCAATGATTTTCCAGCTCTGAGAACAATAAGGGTTATATAAAAGCTGGTTTTTATTCTTCACTTGGAATGTTGCAGTTGATTAAAACCTTGGGGTTTCCCTTCTTCCTAGTTTCTGGTGCCTTCAGTGTTTTCCAAAGATGGTAGAGCAAATTAACCAGCCACAGTACAGCCACTTTTCTTGGCTATCTTGCAAAGTTTACTTAGGCATCCTTAGGGGAACTATATTTAAGTCAGAGGGTGGAAACCTGTGAACTAAAATACACAGACAGGCAAAACAAAAAAGCACTATACTGATTTGTTTCTTCTTCTTAAAGCATATTCAGTGCTTGGGTGACCATCCCAGCAGGTCTTCCCTCACTCAGCTCATTTCAGATCCCTGCAGTACATCCAGACAGGTTAGAACTCTATGGCATATATATCAGAGGAGATCTGGAGTAATCCCTGAATAAACTTGACTAATGGCAGCTTTTGAAGCTCTTCAGTACATTATAATGTTCAACTTTGATGGTTTATTTTGGGCTTGATGAACACAGAATTGCTTATCTGATGTAGAAGCTCCTGTTAGAATTTTCAGAAGCAATTCAGATGTTTGTGGTGGCATTCACAAAGGTGTAGAGATGCTTTGTTTCCTTTGGATTTGGGGAAATTAAGTGCTTAATTACTTCTACAACTCAGACTCACTGGGACAACACTTTTGTGCCCAGGCCCAAATAATCAGATTTGGCTAAGAAAGGGATGGGAGTGACAGGAAGATTTAGGAAACAGAATTGTCAGTGTCTCTAAAATTAATAACTGGATCTCACCTTATTTTCTACATTTAGCAACAGGCCTAAGAGGAAATGAATAGGATTATTTTTAATTTTCCCTTCAACATATTTACTTTCTAGAAAGATAGTAAAGAAAATAGACATGCCAGACTTGATGGGAACCTTTGTTTTATACAGTGTGGTTATTTACTCTTACACTGGACTTCATATTTCTTCAACTGTGGAAGGATATTTACAGCTTAGAGAAGTCCTTGGACACCTCAGCAAACATTGTCTTGGTTGTCTATCCAAGAGCTATATATAGACTTTGCTTAATCAAGGCTTGAGCAGCTGCTGCTCAGTTGTTGTGTGAGGAGAGTAAAATATTTTTAAAATATTTAAGCCACAAGATAACTCCAGCCATTTTGCTTTGGCAGATCCAGGTGGCTGAGTAGTAACAGAGGAATAAAGGCACGTTTATTTATGGTTTTTCTCAGTCTGAAAATGTCATAGACAGCAGCTATAAATAATCTTAAAAAACTTTAAGACTCATAGCACCTCTTGAAGGTTGGACTTGATCCTAGAGATCCTTTCCAACCATACTGATTCTATCAATCTGTGAAGCTACTTAGTTAACCTTCAGGTTATCTCGTTCTTCACCTCATGATGCCAGGACACAAACTGCCCATGCCCATAGTTATGCTGCATCTGACTCTTGGGTTTGACCTAATCATGATGATTTATAGGTGCTGTGAGAATATCAATATTCTATAATCATAGGAGGATAATAAAAATATATTCTGGAATAGAAATGCCACTAGCTTGGCTGTAAATATGGCATTAAATAATAATATTATGGCAACAGCTACCCTGAGTAAACTGCCTTTTATTCAGCTGTAATTTGACCAGGAAACTTGTGGGTAAGAAGTCTTCTCCTGCAGAACTTTTTGGAAGATTTTCAATGACTCAGAATAATTCTGTGTCTATTTCCATGGTGGGTAGACAATAGGATATGCCCAAACAGGGAAGCCCCTCCACCTTTTTGTTCCCCCTTCCCAAGAGATCAACCAGGAGAAGGATTGATGGGATGGAAAGATGTCCTGAGCATGGTGGGTATGGACAGCCTGGTAGGTGAGGATCCGCATCTGTAATTTGAAACTGGAACTTCTCACTGAGTGGGGTTAGGAAAGACACAAGGCATTGGGATGAGTTTAACCCTGACACTGTCTTCATGCATGTCCTCCGGCAAATTAGTTTGTCTCTCACTCTCCAGCCTGTAAAACACCTCCCTGACTTAAAGTTGACATTAACAGGTCAGACTCTGCTCCCTTGCCCTGCTGCCCACGCTTCTGGACACGGTTGGCCCTGCTGTGCTGCCAGCCCCCGGTGCCAGTTCACATCCAGCTTTTCTCCCTTCTCCACAGGGCTGCTCTCCACAGCTTTGCCGTCTCCATCCCCGGGCCGAACCCTCCGCCCTTCCCCCAGGAGGGCCCGTTCCTCCTCCCGGGGGCTGCCCCGGCCACGGGCTCGCCCTAGGGGGGCCGGAGGCGGAGCAGGGCGGGGCGGGCCAGGGGAGGGCTCGGCCGGGCTCCGCTTCCCGGGCTCGGCGAACCCGCGGCCGCCGAGGCTGAGCCATAAAAGCGGCGGCAGCCGCCGGGGCCGCGGCTCCAGTTGGCCGCAGCCGTGCCCGGCGCGCTTCGGCGTGGGCAGCCCGGCTGGCCCCGCTCCTGCCACCCGGCCGGCCCCGCTCCTGCCTCCCCCAGCTCTCCCCGGACCCCTTCTCCGCCCGCCGCCCTCAAGATGCTGTTTTGGCACACGCAGCCGGAGCACTACAACCAGCACTCGACCGGCAGCTACCTGCGGTGAGTCCCCGCCCGCCCCGGGCAGCTGAACGGGAGGGTGCCCGGAGCCCTCGGCACGGTGCCTTCTGCTCCTCCCTGGGCTGCCCCCGCTGCTACCCGCACCGCCCGGGGTTAGCGCTGCTGACTCTTTTGGGCACAGAGGGCTTGGGTTTTTAAATATCGATTTTATTTCTCCCTTCTTTTAGCGCTTAGACGTCCCTCTGCTATTTTGCCTTATGGCTTTTGCCGGCTTCCCCCTTCCCGAGGGCTTAGGTAGCGCGGATCAAGGGCAGGAGGTGCGACGGTTGCGAAGTTGCGTCCCAAAGTCTTGTGGAAAAGCGTCTGTTTGGCAAACTAAGAGGGCATCCAGTTTTCTCGGGATGGGATTTCTTTCTCTTCTTTTTTATTTTTTTGGGACGACGGGTAAAAAGCTCAGAATTTCACTTTCTGAACTTGTCTAAACCAGCTTTTTCCTGCCTCCACACAGTTGCGTTTAATTAAATGTGCCTAATTTAAGCACAAGGGCTGCTAAACAATAGCCTGTAACGTGTAGCACAAACCCGTATTTCCTCCTTCCAAAAGACAACAAAGCAAGACGACTTTGGGAGTTTCCTTTCTGCTGGGGGCTTATGAATTATTATATTTTCTTTCTTTCTTCTGAATATGTAAAGTTGAGCTCTCAGCTGGTGTCAATTGCTGCTGCTCCTCTGAAGTAGGTTTTTGCTGAATGGCAGCAGTGGAGAGCCAGGCAGTGGGTCAAGAGCCTTGCTTTCAAAATCTATCCCCAAATAACCACTGTTCAGAGAACATTTCAGTTTGGCCCTTAAAGCACTTTGGACACAGATAATTCCCTTTCAAGGAGACCTTCAACCTTAACTATTCCTGCTCTCTATCAGGGTATTTACAAAGGAATTTCGTCTAAATAATAATTTCCCATTATCAAATGATCTAATACTGAGATTCTTGCTGTCTGGCAGCTTCTCCATTTCTTCATGCGAGGCTCTTCACCTTCTCCCCCTATCTCAGTGAGTTTGTTTGTGGTAAAAGTTTTGCTTTGTGCTTGCAAACCTGATTAGTTGAGGACACAGGAGTAGCAGAGGAGCATCAACATTGATACTGGTGCTGACTGGCTCTTCATTAGAGAGCAGTTTTGGTGCTCTGGCTGCTTCATTAACCCCTTGGATTTGTAGAGTGAGTGCTGCAGTATTGTCAAGTCTGGGTTGGGCTTCAGCCCAATATTCAAATTCCTTTTAATTGGCCAGAAAACACTTTAATTTTGCTTGGTTGATGCTAGCTGGGGGGATAAAGGATACCTGATGTCAGGAAGGTGGTTGTTATGAATTTAACCTGTTGATGCTTTAGGAACAACTTGAGCTTTAGTGAACATTGCCAGTGTGGTGATTTTCAGCAGCCCTATAAGTAGTTTTATGGCAGCAATTCCCTTGGATGTTTCAGGGAAGGTCAGTTGAATAAACCCCTCTAATTCTGACCAGAATTTCTCACGATGTGCATTTCTAGAGGGACATTATTCTGCTGAGCCACTAAAGGCTCTCCAGAGATGAAGCTGCAGTAGGGCAATCCTTGGAGTAGCTGTAGGAAAAGTTTATTTCCATTATACTTTGCAGAGGTCAAAGATTTTGCACTTCTCTGAGACACTCCTGTAAATGCTGCTGTGCTTCAGTGGTGGTTGTAGTTCTAGCAAAATGATACTCCAGAAAAATCCTCCTAGATTTCAATTTTATTTTTTTTTTTATGGAAACCCAGTTTGTATTTTACTCTCTGTTCTGCCAACTGACTGAGCTCTTGGATAACTTTCTCCTTTCCCAGGTAAGTGAATTAAACGGTGATTAAGACCAGAACTGTAAAGCTTTAGCATAAAGTTAAACTTGGGGAATGTTAAGGTTTTCCACTTTTTCAAGGTTGGAAACTATTGTGCAAGTCTGTTCTTCCCAAAACTTGATTTTCAGCTCTTGAGTGGAGAGTTGAGCAAATATTGTGATGTTTTATATGCCTATAGTTGATAAATTATTTTAAGCCTCGATCTGTTGCTGACATCCTTCTGAGTTCCAAACACTTTTAATAAGGTGAAGTGTTTCAGAAGGGCTTAACCCAAAGTAAAGGATCCCACTGGCCATTAATTCAAGTGCTGTAGGAACAGAAATGTGGTTGTGTGGCTTCATCAGTGTTTTAATATGGCAAAGCTTTCCAGAAACCAAACCATGGATTCCTCTGTGTTTGCTGTGTTCAGCTGTTCCAGCAAGTGTGGTGGTGATAAAAGCCTGATATTTGTATTTTGATTTCCCCTTGCTTAAATTTCTCAGCTTTTTGAGCTGAATAGGTGTAAAAAACTCCTTGCCCATGAGAGTTGAGCCTGGGCCAGGTTTTGTGTGCTGTTTTCTGGGAGTTTTTGCCCTGTTCTCAGATGCAAAGCAGCATGGATTCCAATAGCCTTGTGCAGACAAGTGTGCCAGGAGCAAATGTTGGCATCTGGGCTGAGTGAGATGGCTCTGGAGCAGGATCAGATCCCGTGTGTGTGTGGAGCAATGTTATCTATTTCAGAAATCTACTGCAGGCATTTCTGTCACTTCATTACTGTAGTAAATCATCACCAAGGGGATAAAAAAAGAGGAAACACCAACCTCTCTCTGGCTGCAGTTAGGCAAGAGCTGTGATTATGTCAGTAAGCAAATGGGGCTGGATGCCTTGGAGTTGGTGATAATATAGAATTGTATCATGGAATCAGTATGGAAGGGGTGGGGTTGGAAGAGAGAATGGAAACAGGGATGGGTGCTGCTTTTCTCCTGCTTGTATCTGGAATGACAGAGTTTGCTCTCTGCCTTTATTGTGCCATGCATAGGAGTATCTGCACCAGGCACTTCAGCTTCAACTGCTGCCCTGTTTCACTCATGACCTATGCAGCCTTCAAGGTTGTGGGTGCTTCAAGTGAACACAGGGTGGATCATTAACTGAACAGGCAAGGAAAAAATTCTTAATGCCTTTTCCAAAGAGAACATGCCTGTACATGCTGGCATGTTCCTGAATAGTTTCTTTTCTTAAAGCTTTTAGTGTGTGGGAATACTGAAAGGCATAGACCCTTACATGCCTCTGTAATGGGAATCTTGAGTCTGAGGGAGGAAAAAAAAGAGACTCACTTCTTCCTCTGAACTGTTGTGTTCAACCTAATTCTTCTAACTTGGAAGGATATTAATGGCTTATGTAGGTGGACACAATGGTTAGAAGTGTTAGTGGCACAGGCTGATGTGGTTCTTCAGTATCAGACATGCTGAGATAAGGATGCTTTACCTGACATCTCACTTTGTACTCTCAGCCTTGTTAAAACCTGTTCTGCTTGGGGATTGGTGTGGGGTGGAATCAGTCTGACACTAAACCAGCAGGTAGGGCAGAATGAACACCTTGTAAAGGGAGAGAGAACTGGGACCATGTGCAGGTCCTGGTGAAGCACCTGTGTGTGCATTTATGAAGGTAGCCCAGTGCTGACAAGAGCTCTGCAATTCCTTTGGACCAGATTTATTGGAGTGCAAGGAAATGGTAGAAGTCAATTCATCCAGCAGTTCATGCCATCATGAACTGTGGTTTTTTTACACCAGAGCTGTGTCTGCTCCTCACCCTTGGTTGCCACTTGTAGATGTTTTATTAATCTGACATTCAGCTGTCAAAATGAAGTGCCCTTTCTTACCTTTTTTTTTTTGTCTTCCCCCCTGAAAGGCTTTGAGAACTCAAGAACTCTTAAATGTAGTTCCACCAGGATGAAGAATCTTTTTTTGATTTTTTTTTTTTCCTCAGCAGGAAGGTTACTTAACTGAGAAGTAAATCTGATTTATGTTTTAAACTAAGAAATATTGTTTTGCTAATGCTATGTTCTTTTGTGTCCAGTGCTGACATCCTAGAGGCAGAAGATGCCTTGTTACCCTGTACAGGCCAGATTCTTTCCTTTTTAGCCACCAGACTTTGGTTTTTTTTCCTCCAGAGACCATCATCATTATCTAAAAGCCTGAGAGTCAAGTGCAAATTGAAGCTAGAACATTCCATCAAGTCTTTGTAACTGAGTGGGTGTGAATTGTGTGTTGCAGAGATGTCCTTGCACTGCCCATCTTCAAGCAGGAAGAGCCCCAGTTGTCTCCTGAGAATGATGCCAAACTGCCCCCCTTTCAGTACGTCCTCTGCACAGCCACATCCCCTGCTGTGAAGCTGCACGAAGAAACCCTGACCTACCTCAACCAAGGTAGGGTTTGTCCTGCTCTGAAGGAGGGTGTGTTCCCTGGGAACAGTTGGTGACAGAGATTGAATCCCATACTTGCATTTTACAGGCAGGGCAGTGGGATGGGGAAAAGGTTAGAGATGGGGAGGGGGATGGAGTAAAAGAGGAATATTTAAGATGCCAAACTGTCAACTAATATGGAATAATGAAGTGCTACTGGTTTAACTGTTGACTTAAGGCAGTGTCATAGCATGAGCAGTTCCCTGTGGCCAGGTACTGGTGTGGTCTAAGACAAATTAAACTCCAGCTTTAATCTTAAAAGGCCAGATGAAATAAGAAAATTGGTAATTGGGTTGGGTTCTTGGCATTGCAAGTCTCAAAAGGCTGCTGGAGGGCATTGCAAGAAGATGAGTTCACAGGTGTCCAAGGGCTCCTCAGTGGTCTGAGCAGAGTGTGACATTGTTCCCACTGGCTGGGTGATGTGGCTCTGCTCAGTCCCCAGCTCCACAAGTTGCTGGAGTCAGTGCAGGCAGCAAGGTTCCCTGTAACTGATCTCATAGGCTACTTTTACTCCTGGATAAATAAGCATCCTATGTTTCTCTAGGCTTCCCCCCCCTGCCCCTTTGGCAGAATTTGTGCAGCCACATCTATGGTTGGAGTTGGGCTCTCACTTTGCAGCACCTCCTGTATGTGGGTTCTGGGGAAATCAGACCTTTTCAGGCACAGATTAGGCTAAAAATTGCTACACTTCTTTTCTGCCAGGTTGTAAACACAAGGGCATTAGCCCAGCAACCAGCTGAAGGCTGTTACTGAGAAACCCCTCCTGCTTCAGGACACTGGCAGCTCTTTGTGCAGCTGAGCATGCAGCTCACTCAGATGCCTCTGGCTAGTTTTATCTCAAAGCTTGAGCAAAGCAGAGCTCTTACTTCCACTGGATGCTGACCACAGGTGTGGCTGGCTCTTGGACCTGTGTTTCTAGCTGGTAGATCCATGGAGCTCCCCTGGAAAGATCAGCCAAGTGCTGCAGGCTTTCCCCAAGCAGCCTGATGTTTCCTGTCACATAAACTAGTACTCTGTTGTCTCTGAGGCTCAAAAGTGTGATTGTCTTCCTCATTTATTCATCTAAATGCAGCAGACCACAGGAGGTGATACAGGGCATGTCAAGGGTGAGATGGAGATGAATCTCTTGTGAAGATTCCTGTTTCAGGGTAAAGATTTTCTGTTGTGAAAAGCAGTTGATGGTCAAATATTTTAGCATACATGAAGCAATGCCTGCTTTTTTTTTTACCTTGGTAGGGCAAAAGTTAGACAACTCTTTACACAACACTGAGTCTGAAAACACTGATTGGGTCAGTGTATACTTTCCTATGCAAAGCAAAACTGCTGCTGCCTCTGCAGTTAGGCCATGTTGTGTTAGGCTTTCTCCTGCTTGGTATTGCAAGGAGTTGTGTCCTCCTTCACCTTGACACAGTATTGACCTGCTTCCTTGGCAGACCACCAGCTCTTGGATATCTTCTGCATCTGTTTTTCAGCCCTCAAGGGGGAAGGTGGGATGTGTCTGTGCAGAACACACCCTGGAGAGCATGAGTCTGCACAGGCCTGGAGGAGCAAAGAAGGAATGAGGCTGTCAGGAGCTGTGCAGTGGGATAGCACTGGGAAGGGGCTGGGGGAACAAGTGGGTGTCCCTTAGTGCTGCTGGCTTGCCACAGTGGATAGGACTGCACCTTTTCCTAGAGGGACTTTGGGGTGATTAGTGTAAAAGGTGGAGCAACTCCTGACAGTTGGATGGTTCACTGTTCCTCTTGGCAGAAGCTTTGGCACCTGCCTGCAACCTTCTCAGGATCATCCCCACCTGATTTATTTAAGCTCTCAAGCAATTGGTCTTCCTTCATACACTGAGATGCTTTGAGTTTCTTGAAAAACCTCTTGAACTGGAAGGCTTTCTGTATGTAAATGGGTTGATTTGTTTTGTCATTTTCTTTTCTTGAGATTTTGCAATGTACTTTAAAAGCCATTCTGCTCTACTCCAGCAGCTCTTCAAAGCCCACACCACTGGCTGCACTTGTCCTCCCAGCATTGATCCAGTAGCAAAGGCAGGCCTTGACTGTAATTTCATCTGATAGATAGTCTACCTTGATACTGAGTTGCTTAGACCAAAATCCCTTACCTGTGCTACTCAGGAAAAAGGGACTGGAATCTGCTCCCATGTAGGTATGAGCTGCTGTGAGAAACTTGTGGGTTCACCAAAGTTAGCTACAGATACAGGGAGAAGAGGATGCTGGACATATCTTTCAACCAGCTCTGGTCAGAGCTAGGGAGTCTGATTTCTGTTGGTGGGATATCTGTGAGGACATTGCCTGGGGTTAAAGAGAGATTTGCCTTTCAGTTCCAGGGTGAACAATCAACTTAAATTGAAAGGTAACCTCCCATTTCACTTAGAGGTTTCTGTTTAGGAACTTCTGCATCAAAGGGTATTTGTTCTTTTTTATGTCATCTAGGTCAAAAGAGTGGGTTGTTTTTTTTTTTCTGGAAGCATTGACTTTCTGGAATAAAACAAGACATGTCTGTTTAAAAGCAAAAATTCAAGTGCTTGAGTCAAATTGTCTTTTTTCAGCAGCACTTCTCTGTGAGAACAACTAGATATTTTCCCATCCCTTCTCCTAAACCAGAGGATGCTGCAACTCTTTACTTTGATCTGCTCAACACAAGCCAGGGTATCCTACCCAGGTGCTGCCACACTGATCTCAGTTGTCCTGCATGAGCTAGAGCTAAGTGCAAGCTAAAGGCTTTGAGAAAATCAGTTCCATTAGTAGAATTCAATCTCGTGAGCAGGTGTGTGAAGTGGAATTTGAGGCAGCCCAGATCTCTGGAGCTAATCCTGTTGGCATGGCAGAAGAGATGACTGATTCCAGAGCACTGTGATCCAGCTGCAGTGCCATAGCCATCTCAGGAAGCAATTTAGACCATTCCCTGCACCTTATCACACCACACTGACTGTAAGCAAAGGGACACCTCTTGCACCTTACCCTCTTTCTGTGCTTATCATGAGCTGGCCAAACAGTGTTACATAAAACTTCCCTGCTTCCTTGTGTGCTTGAGTTTTGTGATGGATTACTTTGGCAAATGGGTAACTTCATTAATGGATGTCCCTCCACCCTGTCTGCTCTGGTGAGAGCATCAGTCATATCTGGCTCCTAGGAAGGCAGATACAAAGACACAAGTGGCTATCCCAGCTCCAGCAAAACAATTCACATCCAGTGTGGTTACCTACATTGTAAGGACTGCTTGGGGGTTTTCTGCTTGCCAGGTGATTCTTGCCCACAGTAGCTCAAATGTTTCTTCCTGACATATCCACAGGCAGAAGCAGATAGAAAAAAAAAATCAGGTCTTGCTGATCTACAGAGTGGGGAAAGCTGGAAGAACTGGGTGGCCAACTGAAAGCCATAACAGAGAGAGATGAACTGATGGAGAGATTCAGATGAGAACTGTGAAAGGGTTTTGTATGGGCTTGAAAGAAGGGCTGTCCAGTGGCTGAGTTTGTGCACAAGTGGAAGGTGGTTCCAGGCTCGTGGAGCATAATTTCTCATGATCCTTGCTTCTTCCTGGATAATCCTAGAGACATGGTGAGTGGCACTGAGAAGAGGCCCTTGGCTTGGGCCCTCCACAAGGGTGAAGGAAGAAGCTGAGAGGACTCCTGAGCTGGAGACCAGTATGTTCAGTAAGGGCAGGGGAAGCACTGGGAGAGAACCAAGGGAGTGACATTGGGCAGGTTTCCAGGCTTGAAACTTGAGTGCTCTTTGGCTGCAGCTCTAGAACCAGCCTGTAAATGAAGTAACTAGAGTCAAATCCTTAGGTTGGTTTCCAAAGACTGACTCATTACACTTGTCTTTCTTGATCTCTTTCCCCTTTGCCTTCCCACATGCATTGGGAAAGTGGAGCCAGAGCCCTGCTAGCCCAAACTGAACATGATTTTCAGTTTGCTAATCCTTAGGGAAGTTCCTACATCAATAGATCTTCACTGGACCTCTGGAGGATTACTCCTCTTACAAAACCAAGTGTAGATTTCTTAGTATGGTGTCTTACCACCACTCCATGAAACTAGTAAAGGTGCTGTCCTCACATTAGGAGCTGCTGCTGGCATTGTTGCTTTGGTCAGGGATCCCATCTGTCAAC
The DNA here is from genome assembly GCA_025447755.1 of Corythornis vintsioides. Classification (NCBI taxonomy): domain Eukaryota; kingdom Metazoa; phylum Chordata; class Aves; order Coraciiformes; family Alcedinidae; genus Corythornis; species Corythornis vintsioides. The sequence continues at coordinate 92,206 of JAOEGS010016889.1, read as the reverse complement.
AGAGTTACACTGTCCAGGAGTCTGCAGCACAAACTCGCCTAAAGTTTTTGGAACTAGCCTGCCTTTTAGCACTATTTCAGTGTCTCTTGTGGATAGGGATTTTCAGACAAACAATCAACCAGCAACCATAGTAGAAACCACTGCTTTAGCAAGAGGGCTTGATGCAGTTGCCCGTTCCATGGTCTGCAGTCATAGGGGGTGTGGTTTGACCATGGCTGGTTGAAACTGGCTTCAAACACAGACAGAAATGGGAGCTATGAAGCTGGTTCCAGAAACTGCACCAGGAGGAAGGCAGAGGAAACAAGCACTGTACAGTAGATTTGAATGCTAAAAAAAAAGTGAAGAAATAAAAGCGTTCCTTTCAAAAATAAAGCAAAAAGCCAAAAAACACAAAAACCTGAAAGTCATTGCCCAAGGGAATCAGCTTGTAGTGTCAAAACCAGATGTGGACTGTGAGCTATTGAAGTCATTATTTTTGTTTCATGATCAGCATTGGGTTGGCTCAGAGCCTCAGGTCTAAGTAACTCCATATAGAGGGTGCTTAAGGTTGATGGCAGAGGGTCACTGAGGGCAGTCTCTGTGACAAGTGCAGCCTTGTCCCCAAGTGGTACTTCAGATTAAGTGGCCATCACTTGCCTGTAAAATTTTCCTGGGCTCTTTTCAGCTCTCCAGATCTGTGGGGTGTCACTTGTGGTTCTTCTTGGCCATGTGAAGATTTTAGTATACAGCTGGTTGGGGTTAGGAAGGCTGGCCATCTCTGCTTTACAGTGTCTTCCAGGAGTCATCTTTACTGCCAGCCCTAGACAGTTTAGAAAACAAACAAGCCAAAAACCCAAACCATGAGAGAAACCCACTAACATCCGAGAAGCCCTGTGATGGTACTGGGGGTGTTGCTGTAGAGATACATAAGCAACAGATGGTTTATGAAGCTAGAGGTGGATTTGTTTGCATCTAGGCAACTCCTAAATGAAAGCCCCACATTTCAGAGTATATCTAGGTTCAAGACACTGTGTAAACTGGTATGTTTTAAATTGTGCTGTTTAAAATCTCCTGGGTGTTGTCGTGCCTCAGCTCCCTGCAAGAGTGCTCTGGTTTCTCCTTCAAAGAAAGGTGCAGAAAGTACTAGGCAATGAGCACCTGAAGAGGACACCTTGCTGCTGGTTGCTAATTGCTTGGGTAGGAGATGGAATCCCAACAGAAGGCAAAAGAGAACCTTTGCCTCCCTTGAAAAGTCTAAAGTTCATATTTGGTTGTCTAATATTCTACAGCCAGAGAACTCAGTTTTAAACACTGAGATTTACAGTAAATGAAAAAAGCTGTTTTGTATTGACGTTAACTCCTACGTAATTGAGTTTTTATGGGGTCACAACTGTCTGAATGTTTGTAGTTTTCCTGGAACAATTTTTTATTTGCCTAAATGGATTGTAGAGAAGGCTGAATGACCAGCTCTGCCTGGATGTGCTTCTAGTTTAATTATAGGTCTGTTGGGGGGGGGGAATTTTTTGCTTTGTCCCATGTTAAGAACTGCCTCTTTTTCTAACAAGCACTGTGACTACTGACCAGGCCCTGGATCTTTGAAATCAAGGAGCTCTGCTGCTGGTGGCCTTTCCCATGTGAACATGTGCTCCACCTTTGCCCAAGATAACAAGCACAGCAATGACTGTGCCACTGAGACTCTGCACATCAGATGCTCTCTAGTGACTGCCCATCTATGCATCTTTGATTACTGATCATCGTTGGGTGGCCGTAAGGATCCTTGACCCCTTTCCACTCCATTCCTAGGTTTGGATGGCAAAAAAATTGCATAACAAAATTTGTCTTTCCTGTTTCTGAGACTGACTGACTGGTGATTTCAGTTCTTGTGGTGCACCTCTTTGTCTTTGGAGAAAGATTTATTTTTTTTTTCTCCTGCCTGCCTGAATATAGTTCTGAGTAGGTTCTGTTGTCTCAGCTGAAGCTGTTAATTGTGCTAGAAGCAATATCACCATACATTTGGCAGCTCTGTCTTCCCTTGGCAGCCTGGGATAAACAACCCTGTCTCCAAACCACACCATGAATCTTGCTTTAGATGACAGGGCACCTCTGCATAAGTAGAGCATCTGACTTCTGTTGTCCTTAGGAGGTTAGAAGCTCAGTTGTCTTTTAACCAAGAGACTGTTTTCTATTTTTTCTTTAATCCTTTCTGCTGTTGTTAGCAACATCTAGATGAAATTCAGGTGGGATTGTGAACTTGCTGGATTGTAGCCTGTGCACAACTCCTGCATTTTATTCTCCCACTTCATACATCTCCAGGATCTGTGAAGGAGGGAAGTGCTCAGAAGTTCCTGTGAGTGTAGTGAGAAATAAGAGAATACATGTAAGATTTTTTCATTATATTCTGTGTCACTTTTTTGCTTTCCTCTACTATCTGTATCTACATTGAGATTCCTGTAATTCCAATAGTGATTTTTTTTGCCTTTTACTTTATAGATTTGATGTTTAAGTCAATTTGTGAAGACATGGATGTTTTCCAGTTTGGTTTCTCTAATTTTCATTGTTCTAAAAGATCACATTTTAAGTAGCAGTAAGAAGCTTGAGGAATACTGTATTTTTGACATGTTTATCTCTTTTTTATAGGAGTAATATAAGATACTTTTTTCCTAAGGGGACTGGAAAAAAACATATTTTTTCTCCTCTCTGCTTTCTATGAAGCATTTATTATGCCTTCTTGAAACTAGACAGCAAGTATTTGAGCAGTGGGATTCCTCTTGTCCTAGTGTGATGCCACATTTGTGATGGATGTCAAAGGCTCAGTCTGCTTTGATGGGACAGTTGCCACTCTCATCTTCTCCCCTGCTCTGTGGTAGACACTTACTGAGTAGTTATGTGTGGGACTTGCTTTCACCCAGTTTCTTACTTCAGAAGTGTGGTGAAGGAAGAGATTTAGCTAAGGGCATCTGAGGGAGCTGCTGGGTGGGGCTGGGAGTTGGACTGAGCTCTTCTGCATCCCTCTTGAGCACCCTCACCCAGGACTATTCTTCTTAGTTATCTGAAACTCAAGTAAATATTACACACAAAGTTACTCTTGCAGAGCTATAAAACCTGTTGTCCAAATTGACTTAGAACAGGTTGAAACCAGAAAAAGCCTGTATTTTTTACTTACACAGAGGGGGCTGAGGTTTTCTGAGCAGGGCAGATGTGACTGAGATAGTCCTGGGTGCTTCAGGTACATGCTAAAGAAGTGGAAATACAGGAAGGAACTATTTTCACAAGGTAGATTTTTTTTTTTTTCAGCTTTCCATCAAAAGTCTGTACTTTCTACACTTGACTACCTTACAAATCAAATGGTTTATACCATGTCATAGATGAGGTGGGGTCCAACAAAGTGGGTGAGATCTATGCAAAAGAAGCCCAAGTGCAACCAGTGAACTCAGCAACTGGGAGTGTTTCTGTGTCTACTGGAGGGTTTTGGGCCCTTGTTTCAAAGTTAGATCACAGTCTTGTAGGAATTAAATGTACATCCCTCTCTTCTGAGTGGAAACCACTGTAAATGGGGAGTGTTTTTCTTAATGCCTGTTAGCTATGAAGTGTCACCACTGTAAAATAGAAGTCTGGGAAGAGTAGGACTTAGCCAAATGTTCTAAGAGTAAATGAGCACTGATGTTTTCCTCCAGCAATCTTGGCTCTGAGGCATGTGTTTGGCTTTCCCACAAGAAAGGAGGTAGCAAAAGGGGAAAAAAGGCCGCAAAGAAACCCCCTTGAGTTGGGGGCAGATGGGAGAAGGAGGAAAACCAGGATGATGACAGTGAAGCTCTATGGTGTGGTAGTAGAATTTGTAGTTGAACTGGTCTGCTGCTGTGTTCCTGTAGTCTTGCTACCCTGGAGGCAGTGGCGAGTAGGCCCCGTTGGACTCAGATGGGTACCAAACACAGTTGAGCTAAGGTAGCTTTGCTGCCAAGGGAAACAGGAGGCAGGTGAAGGGCAAAACTGTCACTCCTAAAGCAAACCATGTGTAAATTGTGGTTCTTACTACAACGGTATAAGCAAATTTGGAAAGAAAACCACACAAAAGAGAAGTTTGTGAGCATTGGCCGTGAGTGCACATCTTGATATGGATCCCATCTGAACACTGAATACCAGGAACTAGGAATATATGGCCAGGAAAGTGCTGGCTGTATTCACCCTGCTCCATCTCTGGGTGCTTAGAAGTGTGTTGAAGATGAGACATGAGGCAAGATGGGCCTGCAGCATCAGCATGACTTTTGTGTTCCTTTTGAATTTCCTGGCCCACAGCTGGTCCTCCTTTGCAGGATTTCCCTGTTCCTAGCATAGAGGGAGCTTTCAGGGTGGCCTATTGTGTAGCTGGTGAATTCATAATATCCACTGGATAAACATCTCCTACAGCATCTTGTCAGAGGAGGCTTCAGTAAGCAACTGCAGAATATCCTCTGCCCTTTGTGGCCTGGGGAGAGAGGATTCTGCCTTTGGTTCTTGTCCTGCAATGTCCACGCACAGGACACTTCAGCAACTCTTGTGCTAAGTTTTATTTTTGCTTTTGGCTGTCTGGAAAGGTATGGGCAATGAAGCATGAAAGTTCACGTGCCAGCTTCGTCACTCTTGCCTGTTTACCATGGGAGTTCATTAATCTTTCTTGTCAGAAAAATCTCTGTGTGTGTCTGATGCCCTAAATAGTTGTATTTGGCTCTTCAAAAGGTGATGTTCCTGCCTGCTGGATGAGCTTTGGTTTAGGAGAAGAAATGCTTGCTCTTTTTTTTTTTTTCCCTCCCCCTCCTGTGCACAGCTTTGGACTGTCAGCATTCCTTTGCCTTTATCTGTGCACTCTTTAGGATGTCCATATAAAGTTGCTAAATGGAATTTTTATTGGCCGGCTTGGCTTAATAATCAAACAGTTTCCAGGCTGGTTCTGTCTGGTGCTGTGTGGATCCATTCTGAGAAAGAAAACTCAGAATTGGTTTGTTGTTTTTTTTTTTCCTTTCCACAGACTTTTGCTGGGGATAGTGCTTAGCCTAAGGTTAGGGTTTAATTTGTTGCTGGAAAGGCAAGCAGGCTACTTGGCTAGGTTAAGTAAGACCCGAGTCATGCTGGTCTGGAACATCAGCATCATAACTGGAAATTAGTGTATTGTATCTTGTATTATGCAGGAAACCACAAAATATGTAGTGCAACTGGCCCTTGAAACCTTGTAAGGTAAACAGGTTTTTTTGTGGTCATGTAGCAAATAAACTTTGAATAAAATGTAACTTTAGGCTTGAAATAATGATCATCTTTTGTAATCAGAAATTACTGGTGTCTGACTAAATTCCAGTAATGGAAATCAGTTATATTGTTATGGCTTTTACCTTTTGAGCAAGTGAAAGCATTTCTATGTTAAAAGAATTTTTCATTATTAGAAAATTGTTTACTTTCAGTTCTTTTTGTCCCCAAATTCCAAGTGCATTTGATGTGCATTAATTACCAAAGACAGTAAAAGTTAAAAAGGTACAGTCTATATATCCTCTTTAAGACAGATGTGATTGCTTTATCAATACCAAGCAGGAACTCTCTGAACCCAGGTGGTTACTGCTTTGCTGGATGCTACTCTTATTTGTAGAGCAGAGTTGTTCAGACTGTAGCCTGGGAGGAAACTGCAAAAATTTGCTTTTGCTCAGGGTATATCTGTTCAAAATACAAATGACAGTGTATCATCACCTGCCCAGGTTTTTATTGCTGCCTCTGAAGCTTGGAGACAAATTACATATCAGGAATTTACTGTGTTTTCTAAATATCTAATATCTGCTCACTATTGCCACAGATGGTTTCTTTAGGTTCTTCCTTCCATCTGAGCACAGTGGATGTTCAACCCTTGTCTGCTGAGTACCAAACACTTCCCTGGTCAAGTTCAGACTTCAGATCATTGCAGAGTCTCAGCATTGGTGCCCTCTGACACTGTTTCCAGCTTTACTACCAAGGATTGGCTTGGAAAGATGTAGAATCTGTATGTCCATCTAAGATAGGGGGAAAAACTCAGTGTAGTGGAACTATATTTCAGCTGTGTTTTGGGAACTGGGAATACAGTTGGTTTTAGTCACACTTACAGACACGATTCTTAACAGATTTAGATACCTCAGTAACAATGATCTATTACTGACTTATAGCAGAAAATTATAAAATAAATAAATTAATATAAAATAAAAATTCTTTTTTGTCAGTCTACGTCTGCTAGAGCTGGTGAATCAGTGATGCAGGAATCATAGAATCATTTATATTGGAAAAGACCTTTAAGATCAAGTACAACCATTACTCTGCCAAATCCACCACTAAGCCATAAGCTGGGTGCCATGGATTTAATTCATAGATGATCTGTGTACCAGAGCCTTGAGTGACTTCTTTGCCCCCTTTGACACCAAGGGGAGTTCAGCTTTCTTCAGATTAGGTCACTATTATTCACTTTATTTCACAAAGGGATCTTGTTTTCCAGCATCCAATTACTGATTTTTTTAGTGCTTTTTTTTTCCCCTGCATTTGTTATAACTGTGGGCCTGAGATGGTAGTTCACTATTTCAGGGTTTTGCTGGTAATTATGATGGAAAATACAGGGTAAACAAGGTTTGGAAAAGGTATATTTTAAAGGAAAAAAATAGAATCCAAACAGTTTGGTGCTATAGAAATAAAGGTATCTGAATGCTGCCCCTGCTATACCAATGAATTATGGGTGCTATTAGCCACAAAGCAATGAATTTCCAGGAATATGGTGTAGGGAGAATGAATTCTTCAAATTAAATACCCAAACATCTATATATAAAGGAATTGTGAGGAATTAGGACCAAATTCTTGCAGAGTTCCACAGAGAGAGAAATAAGCTGCATGTTTTCTGAAGCCTGGCTGGGAGCATTCTTGTTTTGCTAACAGTTCTGTGTAGTAACTGGAGTGAAACACTCAGAGGTCAAGGGGAAAGCAGTTAGCATAAAATAACATTTTGATTGAGGTTTTTCATGGCGTAAACTGAGTTCCAGGGCTTCCATCAGATGACCTATATCTCTTTCATCAAAGCATTTTATTTCCTCTTTGGCTTTTCATTTAATATTAACTCTGTCTTCACTATAGGTTGGGTTTTGTTGGGTTTTTTTCTTTTTTTTTGCCAGTAGGCAGAATTTCTTTCTAACTCCATCCAAGCTGAATCACTCCCATCAGGGAGAGATGTGTGGTACCCACTGTCTTCTGGGTTGTAGTGCTGTTCCAATCCCATGCAAGTGGTTGGAAGTTGCATGCTGTGGAGTTTTTGAGTGCTTGAGGCTAGTTTGAAAGGAATGTGGCTGATGTTTTGATGCCTCCTACTTTCTTTTGTTTCATTGGAAATACAAATAAGCAAATGAGGCTGACTGTAACAGTGCACAAAGGTGTTCCAAACACCTGCTCATTCCTGAGAAACTTGCTGAATGGCTCTCAGTGCCATTAATTTTACTGATATATTATTTAATAATATTACTGATACATATACTGATTAATTAGCCTCATATTTGCATGGGAACATATGCATATATATAATCATCTAGCTGGTGAAACTTATCCCCAAACTGAGCCTTGAGAGGCTATACTTCATCCAAGATAGATAAGCATGTACCACATCAGCACAGATATATAGTACAACATAAACACAGATATATAGTATAATATCAGCACAGATAGACAGTAAAACATCAACACAAATCCATCTGGGGCTTTGGGACATGGTTTAGTGGTGGACTTAGAAGTACTAGGTTAACAGTTGGAACTTAAGGGTCTTTTCCAACCTAAATGATTCCATGATTCTCTGAGAGAAAAACAGCTTTATGAACCTGAGCCTGATTTTTTTATGCTAATACAACCATAAAAATTATATGGGGAGATATGTACCTCTCTATAAAAATTTCCACATGAACAGTATTAACATATGTCAATGAGAGTATTAGAAAATCTGAGTTAAAATAGAAATATCTCAATTTCAGGCCTTCTGTCATCTAGCAATCTTCCAAGGAAGGTCACTGGTGTCATTTTGGTTTACTTATGTGTAGAGATGAGTTAAGATCTATGCATGTTTCCAGTGCTTAATTTGGTACTTCACACAGCTTATTCTCCCCTCTCCCCAGGCCTGAAGCCACTTGTTGGATTCAAGGGTCATTTCCTGTTTGCAGAACACCCGTTGACATCAGTAGGAGTGTTGTGCAAACATCTGAGACTTCAATGTGGCCTCTCTTGTCCATTTATTTTTTTTCCCTTTCTTTCTTTCTGCCAGCAAGCTGAATAAGCACAATGATCCCTGTGTTCTAGTGATACGGTCTGAACTCACATGGGCAACCAAAAGAGCTGGGATTCCCAAAAGGAAATCTGCCTGAGGTGCCTGTCTGACACATCTGCTGTCAGAAGTCTTCTAGTTCTAGATCCAGATCCAGAAATTTAGCAATTTTTATTATTTTTTTTTTGTATGCTGGTAACAGCTGCTTGGAGGTGGTTGGATCTGCTCTGCACTTTTCTGCAGGACCAGTTCTGCAGAGATACTGGTTGAGCTAGAAGCCAAACTGAGCTCCTTTTTACATTTTCCAGTAAAAGGGAAGGCAGCAAGATGAACAAGAAAAACTAGCTATATGGTATATATGCTCCATTAATCCTAATGATCCTGGCCTGTACCAGGTGAAGAATTGGTCCTTTACAGTGAGCTTTTTGTTCCATGTAAGGTGCTGAGACATCAGGCTCCTTTGTCTGCTGTCAGCCTTGGAGGGAGATGTTGTTTCCTAAACCCCTTAGCTGTATTCTACTGAACTGGCTGAATTTCCTTATGCTGAGGGTGGTGGTGTGCTGGAATAAGAATTCCCTTCCTCAACCTGGTCCTTGCCCATGCTGTAATAACCTTTGCTGCTTCCGCATGCTTGGCTGAAGGACTATTTATGCCCTGGGCAGCCACGTTTGAGGCCTTGTGGAACAAATCTTGTATTTCTGGTTCATGGAAACATCTTACAAGCCTGACTGCTCTCTGAAGAAGAGGAGATTTTTTTGCCAGAGTCGCTGTCCTCTGCAAAACAGTGCCTAAGACCTGTTGTGCCAGCAGCTCTTCACACGACCAGTGCTTCAGCAGAAGGGATGGACAAAGGCAGTGCTGTTACAGCCATGAGGAGTTGGGGGGACAACTGCTTTGAACACCTTGGTGACTTCCTGAAGGGTGACCAGAAAAACCACAGCAGCCCTGGGAGGCAGGCTGTGATCAATGCCCTAACTGAAGAGTTTTAAGCTGCTGCCAAAAGACAAATCTTCCCCTCAGATTTCTGTTGTGCTTTAGTGCCTATTCGATTACTGGGGCAAATGCATTATGTTACCAAAAATTAGCTTTCCCTGATCAAACGTATGCTTTATTAGCCACATAAATGCCAGCATGACTCTCTCATTGCTACAACATATTAAACAACTTGGAAATGTTTCCTTAAACTCTAGGTCAGTCTTATGAAATCCGTCTACTTGAGAATAGGAAATTGGGAGAGTTTCAAGATTTAAACACAAAATATGTAAAGGTAAGGAGAAATATAGATTTCTTTTCTTCCTGCTACTACATACAGCCTCTAATGAAGGGCCTGAGTCTGCTCACACTGAGACAATGGAAAACACTTTGCCATTGTTTTTAATGGGAGCAGGACTGATGGAGTTGTTGAGTGCTAGTTTCACGGGACTATGCAGCTTGGCTTTACATGGCTTCAGGGGAACCTTTATTCCATTGGAGATCATGACCCCAGAGTTTCACTGTGAATATTGGGTTCAGGGGAATCCCAAAGTTCAGAGGTGAACATGGTCAAAACTGCTGAGAGGCAGACTTGTCTCCCTTCTTAACCCCAGCACCACGCCTGGGTTGTTACATGTCAAATGGAGGACCCTGGTGTTTACATCGTTCTGCCATGCAGATTCTGCATGGCTCCAGTTTACTTTGGTAATGGGTCTAATTAATGAACTTAGACAACTTGACTGTTTGGTTTGGGGGCTTATTTGGTCGTTTCCCCACTCCCAAAACAGTTCAAATCCAAAAACTTTGGTCTGGATCTTGGTTCTGTATCCAACCTTCAAGCCTTCCTCTCCCCAATTCTTGGCTGTTCTGCCTCAGGATTTCTTTTGAGAAGTGGGGACCAGTTGCAAAATTGAGATTCCAATCGGGATTTCAAACGTTGTCCAAGTGTAGGCACTTCCCTGTTTGTCTTTTGGGCCACTTCAGGAAGCATGTGGATTGGGATTCCAATTTCACAGGTGTTCCCACTGTGACTTGCTTGCTTCTTGGAGCTAGGGTTTGATTTGGGTGTTTCTCAGGTTCACTGGCAAAAAATTGCTCACTCATTTGATACAGGAGTCCCCAGCAGGAGTATAGTCTTAAGAAACTGGCATGTGAGGGATCATTAACCTATACAAGTGTAGCACTCTGAATATACAATAGGATTTATTAGTTAGCAGTACTTTGGACTTGTCTGCCCTGGGGATTTCCCTTATTCCAGCCTTTTTTCTCCAGTTGTTGACATGGCTGCACCATTGCAGACCAGAGATGAAAATTCTCCTGCTACAGAAGCTTTCCTAGTCTACATTTATTTAATTACACTGGGGCAAACCCAACGAGTGGCTGTTAATGGCTGGAATCAAGTTGAATTCCCACTAGAAGGTGTCTGGGCATGTCAGCTCCAGTCTTGGAGGGATGGGTGAGCTGGTTTTCACATTTACCAGTCAGAGTGGGATAGACTGGGGTTGGGGCAGGGTACAGACACGTTAAATATCACCCCCATGCGAGCCATGTTCAGTCTGGAGGCAGTATAGTGATGTTTACATGGCATGACACCTAAGATTAGGTGGGTATTGCTATGCTGCTTCCAGACTGAATCCCAGAAAGCTGTCCAGGGCTGTGTCACCCAGTGCAGCCATGCCCTAAAGAAGGGAAAAAGTTGCTCTCTCACTCAGGGCTCCCTTAGGAAACTGAGAAACACGGTCTCTTAGGCGGACCCTCTCCTCGCGCCTTGGGGCTCGAGGAACGTTAACAGAGCAGCTTTTGCTTCTGTGCTGGAAAAACCAAAGTCATTCTCAAGAGAAGGGCCTCTGGAAGGTTGTTGCTCATGGTGCTGTGTTTTTTTAACAGAGCATAATCCGTGTGGTTTTCCACGATCGACGCCTGCAGTACACAGAGCACCAGCAGCTGGAGGGCTGGAGGTGGAGCCGACCTGGGGATCGCATCCTTGATATAGGTGAGGCAATTTCAGTGTGGTTTCCACGCACTGATTGGCACTGAAGGATGGATGGAGCGTTGGCATGGGTGGTTTTAGGTGCTTTTTATCTTAGAAATGCTGTTTGGTTTTGGGTGGGAAGGAGATCTAGCACTCTAGGTCCCAATAGCTTGGTGGCTTGGCTTGTCACGTGCATCTTGTAATTGTATAGAAATGCTTTCTCTTCTTCAATTTAATATTTTTAAAATTTTAGGGGTTTTCTTCTACAGATATTCCGCTGTCTGTTGGTATATTGGATCCCAGGGCCAGCCCAACCCAGTTGAACACTGTTGAATTTCTGTGGGATCCATCCAAAAGAGCTTCAGCATTCATTCAGGTAAGAGAAAATTATATTCTTGTGATAATTACAGTGGTGAGATATCAAGGCCTGGAGAGTTAAGGTAGCCAGGACATGGAGTAAAAAATGCTGATGCTAATATGCAAGCTCAAGTGACAAATATATACAATTAATTTGTTGAATACTTGCTAAACCAGTTTGCTACCTACTTGCTAGCTTTGGAGTCCTACCTGCTACAGCTTTCATTTTCTTTTTAATAAATATAAAAATATATTGCTTTCTAAGCAAGGGGTTTGTCTGGAGGAGGCTGTTCACAACCTGTTAGTTTTGCTTGCTTTCCTCTTTCAGGAGTGTTTCTCATCCCAAATGCCAGCTATCTGTTTTTAATCTGCATGTGGGATTCACTTTACAAAAGATGCTTCTCCTGATGCTTGTTCTTCTAATTGTTTTGTCCTGAGGACCAGAAATTAAAACATATGAACTCTTCTTGCCTCTCTTAGTTTCTCAGAAGCAGCCAAAACCTCTTGTTCAGGCAAAAATTCAGATCTTCACAGCTTCCAACTGCCTGCAGAGATGAGCACAGCTTTTTTGGTTTGTTTTGTGTTATTTCATTTCCAGGTACATTGCATCAGCACAGAGTTCACTCCAAGGAAACATGGAGGAGAGAAAGGGGTGCCCTTCAGGGTGCAAATTGACACCTTTAAGCAGAATGAAAATGGTGAATACACAGAACACTTGCACTCTGCAAGCTGCCAGATCAAAGTCTTCAAGGTATGAGGTGGTTTTGGCTTTGTCACCAACTAGATTAAGACATGGGACATGCAGTCTTGAGCACTATACAAATACTGAGATATTTAGTGTATCCCATGTGTTTTGGGGCAATCAAGGCGTGGCATCTTCATTTCTTTGATTCTCTTCTCCATGAATGATGAGACAATATCTTGGTGATCTTAAATGCCCTTTGCTTGTTGCAGCAGAGTTCCTCTCCATGCTCTCTGGAGGAGAGAAAGATCCAGAGAGGAAGCATCTCTGAAGCTCCCAGTCTGGGCATGGCAGACCAGTAGCCACTTCAGCACAGCAGCTAAAGCACTTTAGTAGTACAGTAGCTGCTTTTCATAGATTTGTTTTCTCAAAGGATCTGCTCCTTCAGTTTTTCTCCTGTGAGCAGTGTCTTTCCTGTTCCTGGACAGATGGTACAAATTCCAGTTGAGGTGCACAACTCGTGGAGCTCACAATCTGAAAAAGTTAGTATCAAATCTCAGGACTGGTCAGCTTTGAAATTGCAATAGGCAATGGGGGATATTAAGAAGCAGAAGCAGTAGAGAGGTTTGACTACTATTTTTGTCTAGGAAACACAGATCTGATCTTGTTCCACATGTAGAGTCCCTGTAAATCTAAAGGAGACTTTTGTGAATAGAGTAAAAAAAACCAATCTGTTGGCCTCTGTCTCCAAACTTGTAATACTTGGCATAAGGGAAAGCTTGTGCTTATGCTTATAGCCTAAAGGAGCAGACAGAAAACAGAAGACTGACAGGGAAAAGATGGAGAAGAAGACCACCCAAGAGAAGGAGAAGTATCAACCATCTTATGAGACAACAATTCTCACAGAGGTAAAGTGTTTTAGACACATCATCCTACTCCAGCATGTTGGGACATAGATTTGAGAGAAAATGCAGTCAGACTGAGCCCTGGAGATTGTCTTGTGGAGACACATATGTCCAGATAGGATTGACATTGAGATTGATGTGAAATTACAGAGTGCCTCTCACTTTTGAAGTTTAGAGAGGATGCCAAGGTTTCTTGTGTTTCAGAGTATAAAGCAATTCTTAACAGCCTAGTTTTAAAAGAAATGGAGGGTTTTTTTCTATCTTATGTGTTTCTGGGCACTTGTCATCATGCTTAGATGCCAGTTGTATGAGGTATTTTCTTCAGAACTGTCTGGCAGGAACTCGTGTTGGAGATGGGGCACTGGAAGAGATGAATAGGCTGATTAAATTATTAATCTGTTTTTCTGTGAATGTGCCTATGAAGCTACTATTACATACAAGATCTCAAAAGATCCTGGCTTGTACTCTAGGAATATCTTGAATGTCTTCTGTTCTGATGCATGTGGTGTAGAGGTGTATGTGTTTGTGCCTCTCCCTGCCATCACTAACATGTTTATACAAGCTTACCTCAGGCTGCAGAATCACTAAGCAAGGTAAAAAAGTGATGTTCTGTCACCCTATGGGAATGTCTTGTCAATTTATCTACTTCTTGGTTTTTTGAAGTGCTTACTGTGACTTTGAAAATGAGTTGTTGGTTTGCTTTTTTTTTTCCTTAATTCAAATAAACTTCCTGTTTGTGAGATCCAGCCCTTCCCACTCCATTTTCCTCACATTGCCAGCAGCAAGCAGAGTGTTTTGTAACTCAGTGTGGTGGTTGTTAACGAGACTCTTGTGTACACAGACCTAATTCTACTGAGCTGGCAGATCCCAAACTCTCCCTGTGAGCTCTGATGCACTTTGACATGTTGCACAGAGAAATGTGGGTTGCCAAAGAGTTAAATATTTGCTAGTGCTTGCGGTGATGATAAAAATATTTGTGGAGATGATAAAACTCCAAACCTACACTTGTCATCTTTTTATCATTGCAAACAAGGATACTCCAGAGCATTTTTCACTTGAGCTCTTGATGGCAGGGGGTTCCACAGAGCTAGATTTCTCCTACTGATTACAGTGGTGTAAATTCACAACAGACTCAACAATTCCAGCTGGGTTACTCTGGTTTTACACTACTGTAATGGAATATGGAGTATGACCTATATTTATGGAGGCTTTTAGTAGCTTTGTGTCTGTCTGCCTTAACTTTTCTCCATCTAACACCTGTTTATAACTCCAGCTCTTTGAGGTTTTAGCAGGCTGGTTAAAATTCTCCTCTTTTCCCTGGTATAATCCTAAAGCAATGCCACTGGAGTGTATTTGTCACTCTTGCCTGGATTTAATTAGGGATTTATAATTGAGAGCAGGGGTATTTCTGTATTGTTACTGCCTAAAGTCTGAGCTGACTTACTGGCGTTGCTCTGACTTACAGCTGTGCACATTTTGGCCCAGTGTTATTTGGGGACAGGCTTTGTGAAATGGGAGAAATGTGGAATGCACAACTGGAATCAATCTGGCCCCCTGACAGCCTGCTTGGAGAGCAGAGGAGCAAATCCATGGCCTGTCTCCTCCTCCCAGCAGGAGTGATGGGCTGAAGTTAGTGGCGTGGCAACAGCATGAATGTGGGATGAGAGGAGAATCAAATCCTTTCTTTCCATCCTTATGAAAGTATCCCTGCTGCCTTTCTTCCAACAGTGCTCTCCCTGGCCAGATGTGCCTTATCAAATGAACAATGCTCCATCTCCAAGCTACAACAGTTCTCCCACCAGCTTCAACCTTGGAGATGGGTATGTAATGAGTAAATGCTTTATTTTTCCTCTTGAGATGCTTTGTGTGCATGTGTTCTGTGTGTCCACACATTTCTTACCCTGGGAGATCAAGGACAATCTTTTCTAGAAAGGGGAAACCATTTCCCACAGAGCCTCTTAAGACTTTCCACCCAGGAATTCCCTGTTTGTGGTGGCTGGGAGGTGAGCATCAGAGGACCATCAGGGCAATTCCTGCCATGAATATCCTCTTACCATGCTCTGTACCAGTAATTCCCAGTATTAGAGGCTCTCAGCCTTCAGCACCTCTATTTTGTTCTTCCTTTTGGTCTTACAATGGTTTGGGGTGCTGAATTCCCAGCTGAGTGGGATGTAAAGAAATCCTGTCTGGGACAAAAAGCCTGGGTTTTGAGAAGCCATTCCAGAACAAAGGACTAACAGGAGGCCTGTTTAACTAGCTAATGTAGCTGTCATAAATGGTTTTAATGGTCCTGAAACACCCAAGATGATAGCTGAGGACAAAAATACACAGCAGGGTCCCTTGGTACTTCTGAGTCCTCCCTGCAACATAATTTCTCCATGGAATTTGGAGTAGACCTCTCTTTTCCTCCCCTTGAACTCTGCAGCCTTCCCACACAGCTTATTAATTAATCACAGTCAATGTTTGTCATTAATTTGTGATCACAAATTTTCAGTGAGCAACCTCAACCTATAATGACAAACACTAAAATGACAGAAATTGGTGTTGAGTAGAGAGGTCTGTTGAGCATTTTTTTTTTCCAGTGGAAGATTTTCTTTGGGAAAATTCTTGCCATGTTGAAGTCCAGTCTACATCTTAGGAGGGTTTAGTAGAAATGTGGTCTTGTGTAATATATTAAAATGCAATTTATTGTATTGAAGATAACACCAGGGTTGAAGTAAAAGGTCTTTTATTCAGTTTTTATGAAGAATCTTTTTTAGACAGTGGCTTTAGTCAGGGCATTTTTTGCTTATAGAGGTTTGAGTTCAGCCAAATCAGGTCATAATTTCCTTGCTTAGATGGTGTTACATTAGAGAGTCACCATATGGAAAAGCTTGGATAAAGTCAGTAAGCTAATTTTTTTTCTCTATGTTGAGTAGGAACTCAACTGACCAGCAAAGGCTTCAGTAGATATTTTATTTTTTTTCTTCCCTTAGTCCAGATTTTGGCCACCTTTTTAAAATGTGATAGCAAAAAAATACCAAGTTTGTATATAACTTGTGACAGTGAGTCAAATGGAGGAGGGGGAAGAGGATGGTCACTGCAATATCAAATCAAAAATAATGTGTTGTTTGTTTTTTTTCTCTTCCAACTTTGCATAATTTTTTTTAGCAACACTTCTCCAACCCACCAAGTGGAGCTCCTGCCTCCCAGCAATGATGTAAGTACTTGAGATCATGTTAATGTGGTGCTTTTCTTTTTTTAGGACACTGGTGAACAGTTCATTTCAAGACCTTCTTATTCTTTTTGCAATGTAGCATCTCCTTCCTTCTGCTTCTATTCAAGATGCCCAGCAGTGGCTTCATCGTAATAGGTTCTCTCCATTCTGTAGACTCTTCTCAAGTTTTTCGGGTGAGTTTAAACAGTCCAATTAATTTTTTATTCTCTTTATTAAGTGCAGCTCCTGCTTCATCCCAATAGCATCTGCTGCTGGCCCCTGTTGATGGTATCTCTGGTCTGATTCACTGTCGTTGTTCTTTTGTTCCTACATCAGCATTTGCCAAAAGAGTTTGTAGACATAGAGAGTAAGTAGAGATGGGAGAGCATAAATTAAGATAGAGGGGACTTCTTGAGTTCATTAGCAAGTCCAGGGCCTTGGAAAATTGCATTTGAGTGTCTCCAAGGTTGAAAATGCCACAGTCACACTAAGCAACCTTTTCAATTACTTGATGACTCTCACAGTGGAAGAGTTTTTCCTTAGACATAATCAGTGTTTCTCATCTTCTGGTTGCTGCCTCTCATTCAGTTGCTGTGCACCTGTGAGAAGAGTCTGGCTCCATCTGCACCTCCATCTTCTCTGTACCCCCCTTTGGGTAGCTGCACACAGCTGTAAGATGGTGGAATGGGGGAATTGTTAAAGATGCTGAAACTTTGAGGAGCCTGATTAAATAACCTGGTGAACATGGCAGTTAGGGAAGAGTGGGCCATTTAATGGTCAGTGTTCTAGAATATCTTCCAGTGCAGCTCTGCTCTTTTGGCAGCTTCTAGCTCTCTGATGCACAATGATTGACTTGCAAGTCTGAATTTGCAGCTTCTCTAGGCAAATCTGTCTGATTTAGCTTTATGGATTCTTTCCCCCTGCCCTTTCCTGCTGCCCCATCCACACAATTTGGAAGCTAAGAGTTGCTTAACTTCTGAAAAACAAAAATCCATTTGAAATATGTAGGTGCTGACTTACTGAAGATGTCCAAAGAAGATTTTGTTCAAATCTGTGGGCCTGCTGATGGAATTCGGCTCTTTAATGCAATCAAAGGAAGGTTTGTACTTCTTCCTTCCTATTTTTCTTGCTTTTGTTGTTGTTATGGCAGCTTCCCTTGGTAACTACAGTGTTAATTAGAAGCTAATCCTGGATCTATAGCATTTTGACTTCCTTTGAACACTTCAGAGAGGTCCTCTCAGAGGCTGGAGATCACAGTGGTGTTCAGATCCAAGCATAGCTCAGAAATGGTGCTGAAGTGAAGCAGCCTAATGTGGATCTCCAGTGGTTTATGCTACCAGCTGATAGATTCCATCTACTTCACATGAGACACAGCCTACAATTCCCCCTGTGTTGCATCTCCATCACAGGTAACAAATAACAAACCAACCAACCCTTAGAGCCTCCCATGACTCTTAAATTTATTTTTATTTGAATAACACCATGAATTCTACAGCTGGATAGGATTCAAAACAATAAAGGCAGGTTATGATGAGCTGCTTGGAAAGTGTTGTAAACTGTTTATTCTTATCCAATCCTGAAGAGATTAAGGTCCTCTGCACTGCACCACCACCTCCCAGGGGCTCTTACTAGACCTCCTAAGACATCTAGTCACCATCATCAAGACTGCCCCTTAGTTATTTATACACAGCCTGAATGATTCCATCTCTCCTTGTTTGGTAGCTGACTGGAACAATTGTAGATCTACTTAAGTACTCACTACTGTTTTTTAATAATCCATAGAAATGTAAGGCCCAAGATGACAATATATGTCTGTCAAGAACCAGAGCAAAACAGGTCCCATCTCCACCAAAAAAGGGAAAATGGAGATGGCAGTCTTTGTGGTAAGTTATGTATGGATTTTGTTAGACCCTTAACTGGTGGGAATGCTGCTTTTTTGCCTGAGCTCCTCCGTGGGACAACGTGGTGTCCTCAGTGTTGAAAGAGATTCTTGTTTATCCCAGCTCTGCCACTTTGGTCAGTTTACAGATCCCAACTGGTGTCACCTACCTGGGAACAGACCCAATTTAAAACCTGGCTGCAGAATGTCACAGCAAGATCTATTCAGTTCTTAATAGGAGCATTAAAAACTGCCTTCTTATCCCAAATTTGATTTAGATTATGGCTTTTTTTTTTTGTAAAATATTCTGGGAAATGGAAGGTTGATATGTCTTAGAACAAGGTTCTGATTCTTGGACATTTGAAGCTTTGGGAAACTCATTGCTCCTTAGCCATCCCTCATGACATGATGTACAATCAAATGAGATTAGGGATTATTCTTAGTGCTGGCAAATAAGCAGGCACAAATTTTCTACCTGGTGGTTTTTAAACCCAGTCCCACTGTCCTCTGCAGTTACTTGGTGCACTGTAGTCTTTAGTTTGTGCCTTTGGGATCAGTGGGCTAACATCTAATAAAATACTGCTTCTGTGCAACACAATATCCTGTGGTTTGCCCTTTAATTGGCTCCACTTTAAAATGTCAAAATCGGTGAAAACATTCTTTTAATCATTTTGGATTTGCAAATCAGAAAATATTAACATTTTTATGAGAGGGTTTTTTTTTAGTGCCCCATGATACATGTTGTCCTTAGGCCCTCTGGGAAAAAAATGACATGTGCATCCAAGTACTGGATATTTCCAAATCCTCAAGCTGGATTTGGGAGCTGCTCTAAAAGTACTGAGCTGCTTTTTTTTTCTACTGTGTATTTGAACCTTGATCTCAAACCCTTCTGGTTATCAATACTGAAGCATCTTGGTGTTAGTTGCTATTCCCAAGCCTGTAATCACTTCCACCTTGTTGCAGTATATCATGCAATCTTCTTGGAAGAGCTGACCACTCTGGAATTGATGGAGAAGATTGCAAACCTGTACAGCATTTCTCCCCAGCAGATCAATCGAATCTACCGTCAGGGACCCACGGGGATCCATGTATTAGTGAGCAACGAGGTAAGGGCTTAGTGCAAACTCCTCTCAGAGCTGCAACACTCACTGGACACCTTGAAGTGAGAGTGACTAAAATATGGAATGGAACTTCAGGAGAGTTTGGCAAGGTTGATGATCCCAACAAGTTAAAGCCAAGGTTTAAAGCAAGTATTTCATGCCTACCGTTGAGCTGTGATCTTAAGATCTTTGCTTTGTGAAAAAGCCTTTTTTTTTCTTGGTGATCATAGAATCATAATGGTTGGAAAGGACCTCAGGATCATCAAGTCCAAGCTTCACCCTGACATCTCTCTTTCCACCAGACTACAACCTCCAGTGCAACATCTACTGGTTTTTAAACCCCTCCAGGGATGGTGACTCCACCACCTCCTTGGACAGCCTGTTCCAGGGCCTCCCCACTCCCTCAGGAAAGAATTGCTTCCCAATATCTAATCTAAACCTCCCCAACACAACTTGAGGCCATTTCCTCTTATTCTATCATTAATAAATTGGGAGACCAACACCAGCCTGGCTACACCCTCCTGTTAGGGAGCTGTAGAGAGTAATGAGGTCTCCTCTCAACCTCCTCTCCTCCATACTAATCAAACCCAGTTCCCTCAGCCTCTCTTCCCAAGCCATGCTCTCCAGACCCTTCACTAGCTTTGTTGCCCTTCTCTAGACCTACTTTTGTTTTATTAAACAAAACAGAACAAAAATCAGTCATGTCCTTTTCATGTTGGCCACTGAAACAAGTGTTAAAGTGAGGTTCTAAAGGGAGAATCTTTAAAATGAAATAAGAAAGCTTACTAAAGAAGATCAGAAAATCTGTAGGGCAAATAGTCTGATCCCAGCACTGGGTCAGAGTCAGTGCTGTGGAAGTGCACCCTGTAATTTAATGGACCTCTGCTACCTGGTTGTGTCCCATTACATGATGGCTTAGTTGAGTCCATTCCATTAACTTGCAGGTCAATAGTGAGTTGCCCTTCTTCCTCTTGCCCCCCCACTAAATTACCTACTCATTCATGCACCAGAATCACTTAAGGAGCTTCATTTATAAGAAGCACTGTTAAAACAAATGAAGCAGAGCATGGGTCTCAACTGGAGCCTAAATTGAAGGCTGTAATGCTTATTCCTAAAGTCTCCTTGCTCTTTCAGCCTGATTAAATCTGAAACCTGGGTGCTTTATGGATGTAAAGTGCTGGGGGGCAACACTTGGTAGGGGAATTGCCTGAACCAGCTTGGGTATAAGGCCTTAAGTATTTATTTAAGTCAATTATTAACAAAGTCTATTGCTTTTTTAATATTTTTTTTCTTGTTCTGGTACTATAGTGTCAAGAGTGAGGCACTCTATGAATGTACTTCATGCACCATTAGGCACAGACACACATTGGTCAGTGAAGCTTGATTTGTGGGAGCAGGGGGTGGGTTAAACCCAAAAGAGAATAGGGAGATTAGTCCAAATTGAAAAGGATATTTGGTGTGAGAACCTACAGCTGGAAAGTGCTCTGCTTGGTAATAATATTCAATAGCTAGGAGAAAGCTTTTGCTTAAAGCTGGATTTTCAAAACTGATCAGAGAGGTTCTGATCACCTGCCCAGCATCTGCTTCAACTGTGAGACACCTCCTGAAGGTAACTCACCTCTTCTGTCCCACACAGCTACTCTAAGAGGGATGACTAAGGATTGACTCAGGTTGAAGCTTAAATGAACATTTGGAATTGGATCTGGAGGCAGCTAAATCTCTGAATTCACCTCTTTACTTAGTGGACTCACTAGAACCTGTGTGTTCTGAAAAATCTGTCTCCTCCTCATGAATAACTCAAGTAGCTTTAGATACTAATCTTGCTTCCCATGATCTGCCTTGCCTCTTGTGGCAGTTCCATGAAGATTCCTGTGCCTTGACAAAATACAAACAGGGAAATGATTTCTGCAAGCAGAGCATCTGTGCTAATGTCTGGTCATGCTGCTGAGATGGCTTTTCAGTAGGAATATTCCTTTATTCAGCAAGGAGTCCATTTCTTATGGCTGACCACCTCTAGATGTTATTTCAGATGCTGATGCAAGTTCAGCTGAGCTTCATCATTCAGCTGAATGTGTATTACCACTGTTTATTTTAGGAGGAGGACTCTTCATCCAATCTAAACTAGTATGGTTTCACTGAAGGTGATGAAGAGCATGGTCTTTAATAGACTAACTGGAGCAGTAAAAGAAGTTGTAGGATCAAGGACTGCAAAGAGGGTGGTAAAATGCTGAATAAGCAAGATTTGTTCCAGGCAAACACTTCAGTAGGAGCTTTGCTTACTCACATTAGCAGCTGCAAGGACCTTAATCAGTCATGTACTTCAAAAACTTCATGGCCAGGGTTACTCAGGATTGTGTAGAACTAGACCACCAAATGTTGTTTGGTATCTCTCCTCTGAAGTCTGTACTGCACTGGAAGAAACTTGGATTTAATTGATAAAAATATTTTATTTTGCCTTTTTTTTTTTTTTTTTTTTCCTTCTGCCTTTCAGATGGTTCAAAACTTCCAAGATGAATCTTGTTTTGTTATCAGCACATTAAAAGGTAGGTATTGCTGCTGCTATTGCATGTGGCTCTAAAGATAATTTCTCCTTTCCAGTTGCACTGTTATCACAAACTAGGTGCTGTTATCCTGAGAAGATAAGTATTCTAATTCAGTGGAAGTCAAGGTGTTGCATCAACTACCCTGTGATAGACATTGATCTCTGCTTTCCTCTGTGACACTGTTGTAAAACTTTCATAAATCCATTGATGCCACTGACATAAATGAGCAGAAAACCATCTAGTTAAAATGCCACAAAATAGTGTGTTGCATTTAATATTTATTTTTAATGTAAATGGTTTGACCTAGATATTCAACATTGATTTTCATGAGTGGGTTGTGGAACAAGACTGCAAATTACTGTAAACTACCTAAGAAAATCATCTGGAGTTCTGTATCTGTGCTGTTTTCTGAAAGCATTGACAAAATGCTCTGCATTTCTTTGTTGCAGCTGAAAGCAATGATGGCTACCACATCATTTTAAAATGACCATGCTTCACAGAAAGACTTTAACAGCCTAAAATTTAGTGCCTCATTGAGATTGCTACAACCTAGACTGGAAACACGAAGAACCTTCTGGATAAAATGCTCCTCTGAACTAAGAATTACCAAACAGCTTAAGGAAAAACTTGCTTTTACAGATATACATTTTTTGCTGGTGTGTGGTTTTGGTTTTTTGGGGTATTTTTTTATTTTGAAGCTGGAGCTGAGAACATCCTCAAAGCTTGTACATGTTCCTTCCTCTTCAGTCTTAAAAATCAAGGTTTCTGCTTATTACTTAGAAACACCTACCTTGTCTTAAGGGGAAATGAAAGATAAACAAAACCCAATTCTCTAGACCTCCTGATGGTTGAGTGAATTGATTTATTTACTGTTCTGAGTGCTCTCTTGCTTTCAACAGACACCCTGTTGCTGATGGACATAGGCTTCCTGGGGCTTCTCTTTTACTCTTGGAGGTGGAAAGCTTTAGGGTTACATCCCAAACCAGATTGGGCAGTGGAGAGGATGGATTTGGTGCCCAGTCTTCACCCAGAGCATCTTAACTCTTCTCCACCTGTAAATGAGCTCAAAGTCCAGAGACCTTGGTCCTTCCTGACAGAGCTTCTGTGTTACCCACTCACCCAACAGAACAATTTGGTGGGGTTCAAGAGAGGACAGACAACCTGAGGCAAGCAGTTTGGTACCATATTATATTGAGCTTTTGTCTCCTTGAGTGAGGTAAATGAAAGTTTTCTGGGAAAATGTTTTGAATATTGAAAGATCTAAAGCTCAAATTCATGCTCTTGATTTATTCTACTCTACAAAGCATTGATTAACTGATTATTGTAGCTGGGAATTAGGTCTTACATTCATAATGATTTTTTTTCCCCTCCTTTTACTCACTAATGTAGCTAAAACTGAGTTTTGAGACCAAGTAACAGACCAACTTAGTTACTGCTTCTTATATTCTTGCAATTTCACTCTTGACTCTTGTTTCCAATATCTGCAGCTATGGTGAACTCCACCCTCCCTTGATCTGTTGGATGTAGCTCCACTAAGCTGAAAAAGTGACTTCCACTGATGTCAAACTGGATCACACCCTTCTTGCATGGAGTAGTTCACTTTTGGCAGCTAATTAACAAGGCTGTTTCCCAAACCAATAGCCCATATAGCATCAAATTCTGATACCTGACCATTTAATTTCATCTTGAATTGAGCTGGAAGACTGAAATACCCCCCAAAAAATTAACCTGGAATGGAAATTTTTCAAAACCCAAGAAATTGTCAGCTGAAAAATGCTAAATAAAATGTTTTAGCCTTTTGAAATGGAAACATTTAATTAAATCCATTTGGCCCTTAAAGCAGCATCAGTTGGAGCTACTGTTGCAGACCTCAGAAATTACCCTTGAAGTGCCTTGTGTGCCATGTTTCCCTTGGGGTCCAGCTCTTTGGCTGGGTGACAGATCTCATGATGCTCTTCCTGTGGGTTAGTCAAAGTGGGAATGCATCAGGAAGGCTGGAGGGGTGCCCAGGAGCCCAGCCTGCTGGGAAAGAGGAGGCCATGGAGCCTGTGAATTACAGCTCCCAGCTGACACTGGAGGAATTCAGACAGACAAGGGACTGAGCTTTTTCTGACAAAACCCCACGTGTTTCAAGTTTGCCCAACAGAAATAAACAGCAAAAGATTGAGGAGGAAACAACCTTTTTTCATTAAAAGCATGGAGTTTTGCACACAAAAAAAAAAGCAGAAAAAAAAATTTAAAATCCACCCATCCCCACCAATTTGTTGTTTGGGTTTTTTTTAAACCAAAAATAATACTAGAATAGAAAAATAATGTTACAATGGGGAAACCTTCAGCCAACTCAGCTAATTGAGTAACAGTGCCTACTTAGGCATGATCTTGCTCAACTGCCTGTTCTGGATGCTCCATGAATGCTTCAAAAAGGATGCCCAGGCTTTGGGACATGGGGATTCCTCCCTATGAATTGAAGGAGCTTGAGGCTTCATGCTTGAGGGCCAGGCTGTGTAGGTGAGAAGGTTGTAAGTGGTTTCCTGGCAGAGAAGGGAGGTGAGACAGAGAGTCTGGGAGAGCTTTAGGGTAAGAAATTCCTTTGTGGAGCATGGGAAGCACCATCTTCCTTCTGAGAGTTGATGCCATGTCAAGGTCAACCCTTGGTGCCTGTGTCACCCATTCTAGATGGGCTGAAGGCAAGGGAGGTGAGTAGCTCCCCCTCATCTAAATATCTAAAAAGGTTTTTGCATTTACTTTGTTCTCAAGTGCCTGTTACACTTTTCTGGCCTTTTTTGTTGTTGCTCCTTTTTTTTTAAAGTAACAAGTGAAGCCTGCTCAAAGTTATTGAAATACTCTTTTTTTTTTTTCAGCTTTGTATATGAAATTTGTACAGCAGACTTTTATAAGTTTTAGGGTGATAATCAACAGTGTGGTTCCCAAACTGTCCAGCTCTTAGGTTGTATGTGTGATAACACTTGCTGGGGGTGAAAAAACAGAACCATTAGATGATTAAAAACACTCTGGCTCCAGCCAGTACCACTCAATATCAACCTGAGTTCTCATCAGATCCATACAGGCTGTTTGAAACTGTTTCAGTAATAGCAGCATTTTCTCTGACAACTGAGTAAATTGGGACAGATCAGTTAGTACAACTCTGGTGATGCCCTGAACCCTCCTTGAAGTGCCCATGATACACAACTGCAGGAGAGGGGCAAATAAATCAGGTGATAGAAGTTTGTGCCATCTGCCCGAGGTGGCAGGATTGATGTCATTGAAGTTAAAGCTGTTTTAGAGCTGACCCTACTTGGTTAATTGGCTAAAATAGAACTAATTCAATCTGGAAAAGATCAGAGTTCTCTTTGTTTTGGTGGGAAATGTAACAGGCTGATGTTTCAAGACTTGGAAAGTGGTGGAAGGATCCTTGCAGTTGGGAAGCCCTGAATGGCATTCTCCTTATAATGTAACATATCCATATTTATCCATATATATTTACACATGCATACTGTACAGTATCAACACATATATGTGCTGAGTACTCGTGTTCTTTGGCTTTAACTAGTACTCTGCTTTGTTTAAGTGCAGTTCAATGTAAAAGACTCTGGTTGATCAAGCTTGAATACCCAGCCATTCCTTGGCTAGAAAAAGTCCATCCTAGTGACACGGTGATTTGGACAAGGTACACTTGGAGTGATGTCAATCTGATGAATCTCTGCAATAAGAAATCCCAGGCCTTGGTGAAGATGAGCATATTCTTGCACTAACACTGCAGTTCTATATTGCAGCTTCTGAAAATTCCAGAGAAATCAGTTGCCCAGTGCTTTTGTAAGCTAGCAAGAGCTGCTCCCTAAGCAGAACAACCACATGATGACTTTCCTAGCTCCATGTTGCATTGCTTAAGCATTGGCTGTAATTCTGACAATCATCTGGTGAATAACTGGGACAGGGTTGGTTTGGCTTTTTTCTTCTTTTTTTTTTTTCTTTTTTTGGGTCTTGTTTCTGGTTTTGGTTTTGACTGTTCTCAAAAGCAATGCTTGTATTCAAACTGTAGCTTGTCTTTCTTCTCCAGTTATGTAATGGTTTAACTTTATGCTACTAAGAGAAATACTTTTGACAGCACAGGGTACTCAAAGTGGGGAGTGTTTGGCCTTGATCATCACTTCTGTGGCTGAGCAGGCAGACTGGAGGTGTGTGCCTCTTAACAAATGGCTTAACATCTCTGCCTCTTAACAAATGGCTTAAGCTGGTGCCCAGTTTTGGGTGCATTTCTGATTTGTCCTTTTCTTTTTGCCATTCTCTCCAAATTCTTTTGCTCCCTGGACATGTGTTGATGTGTCTTAACTTTTTCAGTAGCTCTTGTCCCAGTTTGCTTGGGGTGAGTGTTTATCTTTCAAAGGGCTAGGGGTGTTACCACTCTTCACTGGCAACGCAGCCACCCAAGGCGGGCGACTCTGACCACGAGGTGGGTGTGATGGGCAAGGGTGAGTGGAGGTGGGTTGATTGGAGGCTGAGGTGCACCAGTTGTGAGTAAAATACTGCCACACTCTTTGTCTTTTCATTTGTTGGTTTTCGGGTTGGTTTTTTTTTTTTGTACATGAATAATAATAATAATAAAAAAAAAAAGCATATTTTGCACTGGCTCTTGTACTGTTGTGCAGAAGAAATCTGTATCTAGAATCTGTGCTCCAGTCAACATGCAAATAAACCTATTTGTAAGAAGCACGGGTTTTGTCTTTGATTTGCTTGGTGTGGGTGGGCACAAGAGAGCCTCAGCATCAGCTCCTCCTCAGCAGCAAGGTGCTGGGCACCCTCTCAAAATCAGTATAGTGCTGCTGAAAGAACATCAGCCAAGTACCTGCAGCATTTGCTTCACATCAGGAGTCACTTCACTTCTCTGCAGCACAATGCAGTGCCCAGTTCCTATTTAATCCAGCTCAAGGCATGAGGAGAAATGCCTGATTCTTGCAGAATCCATGATGATGGGCCTGGGCTTTAGGGAGAGCACAAGCTGTGTTAGATGACAGCTGGGTTTAGGCTTGCAGTGCTCAGAGGACACAGACATTTCAGAGCCTGGTCCTTAGTGACATCAGAGATGAGCAAAAAAGTCCTTTCTGGCAGCAATGTGCTGGCCCATTTAGCAGCTGTTAGACACATGCTGGAGGAGAAGCAGTGAGGTATAGATGTGTAGCATTCACAGTAGCTTGGCTGGAAGAAGTTCAGTGCCTTCTAAGGGCTAAGCCATAGATCTGATAACATGTTCAGGAGCTTGACAGATGTTCAGTGTTACTTTCCAGTTAAGATGGAACCCAGTTTGCAAATATCTTCCAACAGCTCAACTTTATGGTAAGGCAAAGGAGAGGGTGTGGATGCACTACCATGTAAGATGCTGCTTAATCTGAATTGATCTTAAGAGCAATTTAATATCCTTTCTTTTGCTGAAGAAGTATTTGAATCACAAACCTAGAAAATACAGCATGTGCCTCTGTGTATCAGTTCTTATGCAAAGTATAAGGGGACAGACAGTGTTCCTAGAGAATTCCTGGATGAGAATTGAGTATTTTTACCTACTGGTGACTCAGGCATCCCTGATAAAAGGGACTGTCTGTCCTAATTTCCATCAGTTTCTCCAGAGGTAGTCATCTAGCTCTCTGAAGCCTAATATTGCTGAAGTGCTCAGCTGCTCTGTGCAGAGTTAGGAAGCAGCATCTCTCTCAGGGCTGCTGGGATTCAATGCAGCTTCTTCAGTTTCAGCAGAACTCCAAATCCACTGGCAGGCAACAGCAGGGTAGTTGGGTGGGTTGTGCTGTGATGCCAGCAGGATCCAAGACTGGCATTTGGGCTGAATGGAGGGTGCTGAGTACATGAAGCCACTGGCAGCAGGTGCTTGGTGGCTGTGTGATCCCTGCCAGCTAAAGGGGGCCATCCCTGGAGGTTTCAAGAGGCTGGAGGTGAATCCATCCCTGAGCCTTCCATGGTGGTGTTGGGTGCCATGTGAGCATCACATGCATGGATGGTTCCCATGAAGATCCATGCAAAATTAACCTTTTTTTCCCTGTAAGCCTGACCACTGTGCTGTCAATAGTTGGTAGATGCATAAAGGAGCACCAGGAATGTTGTTATTTAATATTGACTAATAAAAAGGGTTCAAAGAAAGAGGGGTAATGCTGCACAATTTAATTTCTATGGGAAACACAGCCATAAAGAAGCTTGTGAGGAAAATAATTCGTAGGGAACATAACCAGGAGTCACCAGCAGCTGTAATTAAGACTAGACAGGAGCTGAAAAGACCTTCTCATGAGTGAGGAGAGCCAAGACCTAAGACCAGAGCTGCTTAGGCAAAGCATTGGTCTAATCTCATCTAAATCCTCAACAACAAGCAAACATTTGAAAATTAACTTTCCAGTTTACAAAACAATGCAGTCTTTCAGTGAGAAAGATTAGCCCTAACTGTGGAGCAGGCAGGGAAATAACATCCCTCATGCTCTTTCTGTAAAGAAACTTAAGTGCTTCCAGGTTTACCTGGGTAGGAAGGATTTGGCACTGCAACAATTTAATATTTTTACTTCAATATATTACAGCAGAAGCTGGTAGTCCTGATCTAACTGGAGTTTCAGCCAAGTGTAGACTTCTCTCCAGTGATGTGTGGCCCAAGGAGACAAGGCAACCTGTGGGCTTTGGGGTGCACCAGCCTCTCACATTGCAGGAGAAAACTAAGGTGGCAATTGCTGTGAGTCTGGTTGGGACAGCACAACAGGCTGGAGTGCCTGTCTTGGCTCATCACAGAAAAAACAACATCCTACCCCCCTTTCTTGGAGAGGAGGGATACAAATCAGGCTCTACAGTCAATGTGGTGCTCTCTTGATAAGTCAGAGCAACAAACAAAATCCACTTTGGAGCACACTGAGTGAGGACAGCAAACTAAATCATGGAAGAAAATAACATTTTCTCGCTGCCCTGCTGTTTCATCCGAGTGATGCAGTTTTGTACTCAGAGTTCTGTGGGGTTTATTTTGCATTTTTCCATTCTCTGTTGAACAGCTGAATTTTCTGTCTACCTGTGGTGGTGGTTACAGTCACCTTCTGGCCAGCTACACAAGTAGAGCAATTGAGAAAATGAGCCTTTTGATTCTTGGAGCCTCCCACTTGAAAACAATGAAACTATATTTCCTCTCTCCTGAATGTCACCAAGCAGGGTCAATCTGTCACCTCTCAGGCTCTCACACAGGTGATGTCCCTTTTGGTCTCCCTCACTGGGAAAATCCCTAAAAATCAGTTATGTGCAAACCCTCTGAGCCCCAGTGATGCAAAAAGCAGGACCAGGAACCCAAACTGGGAACTTGGACCAAAGAAATGTACAAGTTCATCAGGGTTTGGTACCTGTGGAGAAGAACAAGCCCAGCTTCCTAGGTCCATCAGGGCCTGTGGGAGGGGAAGGGTCCCTTGGCTATAAGGAAGGGCCATCAAGTGCCCTTTTAAGCTCATTTTTGAAATGAAATCCTGCTGATCATCATTCTAGAACTCAAAAACCCTCAAACCATAAGACTCCTGATGAAGTCCTGACCAGTTGCCACCAATCCCAGTTGAATGAATGTGGGGATAAGTGTGGAGGTGGTTTCAGGTAGAATAAGGTCATAAATATGTTAATGCATATATTAAGAAATGAAATTTTACAGAGCATCCCACTAAGGACTGGAAGAACTTAAATATAATGTGCAATCACTCAGTTAATAACTGACCTAAATGCAGAAATATGTGATGTCTGGGGTGTCTGTTCAGGGTGTAACAGTAAGTGGAAGACAATTCTAATCTTCATTCTTTCTGTAGAGATTTATAGATTATATAGATGCAGCCAGGGTAAGCCATCAAGTAAAAAATTAACAGACTATTTTGGTAGCTGTGAGTTCAAGACACTAAACACACACACACACCTCAGCAGAGTGATGATCCCCCCAAGACACTGAGTGGCACCCTCAGGGTCCTTTCTCAGCTGTTTTGTCACCTTCAGCAGGGTGCCAGGTGGGTTGAAGGCAAGTTTCTTAAGTATTGGGGAAGAAAATTATGCCCTTTATTAATAATGACACTTTTTCAACTACACATTTGTCTTTTTGGAGAGGTCTTGAAAGGAAGCCAGGGCCAGAAATCCCCATTTCTACCAGAGCTAGGAGAAGTAAACAAGCCAGCAGGTGTTCCTGGTTTCCCAGATTGGTCCATCATGGGGTCAGCCTTATTAGGGCAGAGATAAAGAGCATTGCCTACACCTGGTCAGAAGATCTGGCTTTATAAACCCAGCCACTTCCATTCCTAGGTGGCTGCAGGAGAGGCAAGTTGGGGGTAGGAGGAAGGTCTCTGTTCTAGGTGAGTGGCTGAAGAGGCTAAATTTTTGTGTTGCTAACTTGTGTATTGTTCTTCTTGCTGGGCTTTATTATGTTCTTTAAAGGTCTGTCCTTGTTGGACCAGGTCTCCCATCTGTGAAAAATCCCTCTTGCTTTTCTCTTTCTCCACCTTTAATAGTAATTTCTCTACCCTTAACAGTATTTTCTTCCCCCTCTGTGTCTATCTCTTTTAATTCCTCAGGGGCTGGCAGTGCTTGGTGTATCCCAGTTGTGCTGTAAAGCTTTGTCTTTATAACAGTGGGTGCTGTTACCTTAGGAATTAAGCTAATGGTCTAGTTTGGGAAGTTTTGTTATGAGAAACCTCTACTGGTCCCACTCATCTTTTTCTAGTGAGTGATGTTCCATTGGTTTTTTTTCTGCCTTGTCTCTAAGCTCTGAGGTTTTGTCTATCCAGTTGTGTAAATGAGATAATTCCTCAGCAATTTAGAGCAAAATTCACCTTGATTAAGCTGTCCAGGGGATAATAGTGAACACACAATTGAGTAGCTTTCAGACTTCAAATCCTAAATCCCTAAACTTAAGGTAGCCAACAATATTGTCCTCTGCTGTCAATTGTGCTGAGCCCTTGATATGTGGCTCACCTGGGGGTGTTTAATCTGCTTCCAGCCCAGGGATGGTTGGGTAGTGCTTGGCATTGGTGGGAGCTGCAGAAAGACACAATTAGACTAATTACAAAATGGTGATTTTGCACTCAGTGGGATAATTGCTCTTGAGAACTACATGAAACTTGCTCTACCAGCCTTATTATCTTGCCAGAAAGTGTGATTGACGTCAGCCTGGGATTGTGACAAAGACTGTAAACTCATAAGCTCCTAAAATAAGTTAGGGTCTTCAAAAGTCACTGGTTTAGGCTTTTCTCAAAGCAGGGCCAGTTCAAGGGCTGCTTGGTAGTGTGTGGGGTCACCTATGGGAAGCCCATGGATAGTACTAGATAGGAAATCCAACCAGAAATCATAATTTCCTATTCTTACTTCAGATAATCTATGACTGCACTCCCTAAGAAAAGCTTTTGTCTTTCTAGTGTTGGGTGGGAGAAAAGTAAAATAGCACAGTCATGCTAAGCCATAATTATCCTTCAGTTCATCCCTTAAGAATGACTATTTAAAAACTAAATTAGGATGTATTTGTTTACTTAATATTTTTTTCCCAGCAAATAGAAAGAAAGGGGTTGCCAAGTTATAGTCTACCCAGTCTGGCAGTTGTGTGGAGTTATGGTTGCCAGCTGACCTTGTAACTTGTCACAGAGGAGCTGAACATGTATTATTTGCAATTCAGAGTTTAAGGTTTTACTTGCTAACAGTATTGCTTCACAGCAACAGGTGGCATGGGCAGGGAGAGGGGTTTCATAGGCTTTAATCTGGGGTGAAACTGCAGTGGATGAGCTATTCCTCTTGCTCCATGTGTGATGTGGTGCAAGGTAGTGTATGATGTCTTTTGAGTAGCTTGGGGTACCTGTGCTGTGAATACATTGGATCCACAAACTAGGATCTTGTGGAATTTGTGCTGCAACTTCCCAGTTCTGCTTACTCTGGTGTCCTATATAACTGCATTAACTCTGATTTTATTTGTTCATGGTAAAAAAGAATACTCAATCAAGACGAGAAAAGTCTGTGGAGCTGGTGGATAGGAGATGGTTATCCTTAAGTTACAGGCCTGAAGTAAATGAAGATGCAAATCATCTTTTATTCAGTGCTTTTTAATTTGAATGAGGAGACTACAATTGGCAGGACTTTCTACTATGAAACCGAAAGAAGTCTTTGATGAGGTTGCCCTCATCACCTGGACTTTGCTGTAGCTGGTATTGGGCAGGGGCATCAACAAGACTCATGGAAGAAGAGGGTATTATGCTGGATAAATAGCTCCTGGCTATTGTTGCAGCAGCCCAGGGAACACTTCAGCTGGGTTCTTTAGGATTAATAGAAACTTAACATTAGCTTTAAGCCCAGCCTTTATTAAATGCTCTGTTTTGTTTCTTTATGTATTTGTAAGGGAGCACCTTTGAGAGAACTTAGGTTGGACAAGGTATTTGGTGTGTGGGTATATCTAGAGCAATATATTCCCTGTATTTCCTTGAGCATGGACTTTTCTGTAGCATCATGTATCACTTGATACCCAGTAACATTTCTCTTAGAAGGGCTGCCTGAGCATTCTGATTTTATCAACCCATGATTCTGAGTTCATGGGTTGATAAAATATTTTCTCCAAGTAGCTGTGGCCAAGTCAGTGGATTGGTTTTGCTTAAAAGCTGCAAAATTGGGGTGAGGTGGATGTTCTGCAGCCAGAAAACTTGGATGCTGCTTCCAGCTTCCTTGAGGGTTACTGGAACAACACTTGGAGATGCTACTGAAGAGAAATTCCTGCTGCAGAAACTAGTGGGTGAAATTATTCAGGAGTACTCATGCTCATAGCAATTCTGCCTTTAAATCTATTGATCTTTCTTTGTGTGTGCTCCTTTTCCACCTAATTTGGCACAGCTCTCTTACCACTTGGTTGCTGATATTACAATGCAGGGGTTGATAAGCACTTGCCAGCATTCAGAAACTTTCCATTCCCACACTTTACAAGTCCTGGCCATATTTCAAACCTGTCGTTTGAAGCTGTTTGAATCGTGGAAGAACAATGACAAGTGAGGGAGAAAGTGTTACTACTGATATTTATCCAAGAGCCTCATTTGGTGCAATTACCAACTGTTGAGATAATTGGATGACAGTCATGCAGGGAAGTTAGTGCCCTCTAAGAGAAGCCATGCCAGTGCTGGATCAGCACCAAGCAGTTACAGCATTTCACATTGTACACACTGGGCTCACCACGTGGGAAAACATATCCAGGGATGTCCCTGGGATGAAGGGCAGGGAGCTGTGGTTGCAATAAATCCCCCTGCTGCCACTGGGGATTTGGGGCTCAGAGGTGGGACTCCCTGCTCTGTGCAGGCAGCAGCAATGCTTCAACTTGCTGCTTGGGAAAGGTGGGAATCGTGGACAGTCAGAGCACTTACTGGTGACGTTTCCAGTCTGTCTGTCTTGTCTTCAGAGCCTTTGTGAGCTTGGGAACTACTAATAGGTAAAATCATCATGTAAACATTACAATGAGCCTGCTCCTCACTGCTTAGCAGATTAAAGTAAATCCTTTTCCTCCCTGGTCTTGCACACTGCCTGAATTATGGCAGAGTCTGCCCAGACAGTCCCAGGCATTCATTAATGACCAAACATCTGTATTGTCCAACATTTGCCACTGATGAAACATCTTGCTATGCACTTGCAGATGCTGTGGTTATATTGGCTCAAGACAGTGTGTTTTGTTGGCTGGGGAAAAAAAATGCATATTCAAGTATAATGGTAGCATCTTTGAATGAAAAATATGTTTTGCTCTCATGCAGACAATACCAGAGTATTGACAATACCACCCTGCAGGTGTGCTACACCCTGCAGAGCTGGCTTGCTTTTCTAGTGGGGTTTGAATGAGGGTACAGATCTCCACCTACCAGGCTCCAGCAGTAACCCTCAGCACTTAAATAAGTGTCTTTTTATTTATTTATTTTTAAAGCAGAGTCAGTTGATTCATCTGATCTGTAATATCTCCATCCCAGGCTGCTGAAGCAGCAGGAAGGGTTTGTGGCTTGGCTGTGTCCCTGTAAAGGTGTTAATTGTCACCAGTAGGGCAGGGAGGTCCTTTCTGTGCTGGTGCAGGAATCCATAGCCCCAGGGACAAGAAGCTGCCCTGGCTGTGCTGCTCCCTCATAACTCCACCTCTGCTCCTCTGTAGGGAATTTGAAGCTACTTATGGATCCTACCGAGGCCCTCAGCTAGGGATGAAGCAAATAACTAGTAGGGGTAGCATAAAAAAAACCCCCACAAGTCCATAGAGAAATGGATCATGAGTCTTTGTAGGGTTCTGAGGGTTCAGTCAGCAGTGTGGATCCAGAGCTGCTCGTGGTTTCCTACACAGTGCAGCCCAAGGTGTGAGGAGTTCAGCCCCTGCTCCTTGCCTCTTGCACCCTCTTTAAAGAGCAATGTGAGCAGTGTTATTACTTGTTTTGAACGATTATTTAATCACCTGGTGGAGCTCTCCCTGTTTTCATGCTTCCAATAAGTACAGCTCCTGAAAAGACAAACAAATTGCACTCTCTTTTGCTTTTGTTTCCCCCTGAGGGAAAGCTGGAAAGCAGCCAGACCCCTCAGTGTCTCTCAATGACTTTGAGTGACTCTTGAAACGTCATGCTATGGAAAGCTTTGGGATTGCTCAAACCAGGAAACCTCATCTAACCAGCCCTTGCTTTTATCTGCAACGACAGACGTTGTGTCATTTGGGTTTGAAGAAGAAAGCTGCAAAACAGCTTGAGAGGTGGGGTTTTGCTTTCAACCAAAACCAAGATGTTAAGGAATTCAAGATGTCATTTTCAAGTTCATAGAGTGCTTCGAAGCCTTAAAATCTTCTACCTGCCATGACACACACAAGTGCCAGCACCACTAGTTTTGCTGAACTTCTTACGTGTGATTTCTTCCATACGGTTTGAATCAGAACTGCTGGGTTTTGTCCTCTCAAGATGAGTTATTGGTTGCATGAAGTTCTAGCAAGACAGCATGACCGCAGAGGAGACTGGGTGCATGTGCTTGTTAATCATCCCAGGTAGCCCTGCTGTGGCAAAACTGCTTTCACATGGCCTTTGGCTCTATGCAAATGCAAACTGGGAGATGTGGTGACTTGGCAAAAGTGGGGAAAAAAAAAATAATACAAGTTGGTATGTAGACCAAATCCTTGCACTGCAGTACTTTTTGGAGGTGTTAAGTGGAAAAATAACCCCCCAAACCCAGATATTCTGCAAGGCAGCATGGATCATCAGTTTTATTTAATCCTGGTTTTTGCATGCCCACTTGCTGGCTGTTTTGTGCAGAAAAATGGGAAGCCACCAGAATGCTGCTGCTTTCAGAGAAGGAAGACTCCCATCGTTGCTTTGAACTCAGTGCAGTGCAAGTTTTCCTTGGTATACTGAGCATTTCTAGTGAGTGAATGCACCAGCTTGCTTCAGCCTGCTCACAGCCCTTTTAAAACTCAAATGCTGATTGCAGGGGCAGGAAGATCATCCTTGTAGATCCTAAACAATATAAGAGCAGTGATAGAGAACCTGTGGATTTTTCTTTTTCTTTTTAGAAATGAAGAAAATTGCTAATTACATCAAATTTGGGGAATTGCCTTTCAGAGCTTAAAAATTTACCATAATCTTGTCTTTAGTGGGAGTATTGCTTGCTGAATGAATATTTTCCTGGAGGATTAGGGTTTTTCTAGAAAGGTGTGTTTCATTAAGTTGTCTGGTAAATTAGGAGTGGATTGAATTATCCTATGAAGTCAAACTCAAAGTTGAAAACAAGGTAGGTCAGATCAATGATTTCTGGCTATGAAAGGGTTGATATCTAGTGATGACTTTGTTAGACCATGCATCTGAATCCACAATAGTTTATCACTTGAATTTCACTCCTATGCCACTTGATCTAAAGCAACTGGATTCCCTGAAGGGATGGGAAGGCTTGTAGGCAGAGGGTAGGATAGAAGTAGTCTGGGCAAAGTTTGCAGTTAGAGATCACATCTTTTGTTAAACTGGTCGTTTTAATTGGAAAAACTAGAAGATCTTCTTGCAGATAATGCTTTGCCTGTGCCCTTAGGTCATCACAACCACTGCTGTTTTCTCAAAACATTAAATTCTTTTGGTTGTCTTCAAGAATTACCCAAAACACTCGTGTTTCCCTTCATCTGAGACTCAAAATACAAACAATATCGACTTTGGTTTATGTTCAGCAGTAATCCTGATAAGATTTCTCAGGAACCTAAACTGAACAAGTTAAAAGTCATTTCATTGACGCAGTTCAGTGGTATACCAAAATACATCAAGATGTCATTTATGACATACTTGTTTTCTTACTTTGACTCAATCCAAAGACATAAA
Organism: Corythornis vintsioides; assembly: GCA_025447755.1. Taxonomy (NCBI): domain Eukaryota; kingdom Metazoa; phylum Chordata; class Aves; order Coraciiformes; family Alcedinidae; genus Corythornis; species Corythornis vintsioides. Next base: position 56,031 of record JAOEGS010016889.1, on the reverse strand, counting down.
TAATTGTAATGTATTATTCATCATGTTTTAAGAAAAGAAAAAGTTCTAATCATATGTTTTAGGTTTCTTTCAGCATTCTGCTTTTTTTGCTGCAAGGTCTGGAAATAATTAAACCTACTAGACTACAAAGAAATGCATATGGAAAGAAAAAATCTGGAGGTAGAACTTCAATATCTTATATTAAATCTAGTGAGGAGTGAGTGAATAAATAACATATTGGGGTGAACTAAGCTGGGCATTACTGACTTTGGACCCTGGTTTGCTGCAGCTGATGGGCATTTGCAAGCCTATGATGAGCACAGGGCAACTGTGGCTATGGCTACTGATGTGAATATTTTCTGGGAGTAGTATCTCCTTAGGAAATATCATGTAAACCCTTCTTGACTGGTCAATGGGACTGTTTTAGGCCAAGGCCTCCAGAGTGAGTGACCTCAAAGCTGGGGCATTAGAAAGCTGCTTTGAAACCATCTCTAATGAAGGTACCAACCAACTGAAGAGATGGTTTTAACCCACCCATATAATTAGCAATGAAGAGGCTAAGTGTGACATTACAATCGCTTTGAAATGCCTCTAATTAGGAATGTGGGCAAGGCTGTCTGGGAATGCATATTAATTAGTTGGTTGATAGTGGAGGAACAGAGTTATGGTGTATACACACTGTTGCTAGCTCCCAAACAGCTTCCAAATAATATTATTATAATAATTGTCTGTATAACTGTGTCTTCTCTATTTGCTTGTCAAATCTCTCTCCGACCATGGGGACAAAACTTTTTTCTGTTATTTTTTTAATATTTTTTTTTTAACCTGAGTAATGTTCTAGTTTCTCCCAAGTTTAAAGGGGGAAAAAAAAAAATCTAATTATCACACCACTCCAAAAACTCTGAAATGGAAATGCTTGTATATCTCCAAGGCAGGAATAGAATTCCTGTAATCAACTAGGCTTTTAAGAAAACAAGAGTTTTCTGTTTTGTCTTAAGACTTTCTAAGAAAACTCAAAAGATGCTTTTTGACTTTTTTTGCTCCCCCATTCCTGGTCATATAATTGATACAGCTGTATTGATTTGAGAGCTATTGAAATAGATTCTGAGTCAATGTGGTATTTGGATAATAATATAACCAAATGTCATAAGAATTTTAGGTATTTGGGGATAAATTATATAGTAAACAAGGTAGGGGCTTATATGGTCTGAGCAGTGACTGAGTTTTTAGTAACTCAATTTAAAATCTATTTTTCCATACACAGATTCCTTCCATTGCAAGCCTTGACCTGATAAAAATGTGGCCTAATATAAATTAATCTTTTTATTTCACAACATCAGGCTCTTAAGAGAAGGACATAGTGGTGACATGTAGAATGTACCATTTCTTCTTGGCAGGGGTGGGCATTTCACTTCCCAAAAATCAAATCAAGATTTATAACAAAACAAACATATTTTATTGAAATGAATGGGAAGGCAGGAGCTGGCCAAGATGAGTAATATGCTTGTAACAACCCTCGAGCTCCTCTGGCTGACCAGATCCATCCAGAGAAAGCTTCTTCAGCTCCTCCAACACGCAGAATAGCTTTTGTAACTGCAGAAGGAGGTCTTGTGCCAAGTATGAAAAAGGCAAAAAGGATGAGTGGAAGAGTGTGCTGGTATAAACAAGGCAGCCTGGAATTTTGTCTGATCTCAAATAATGGAGAAGCTGCCTTGATAGGTTTCTTTGTGGCACAAGAAGGATTTGCAAAAGCTGCCATGGTGATGTGCTATTTATACTTCCTCTGGTGGGGAGTTTTGGGGAAGCCCCTTTCCTTGCTCCAGACCCAAATCCCCTCCAGCAGAAGTGGCCTTTTTCCTTTGTGGCACTGCAGTGAAAGCAGTGACAGCAAAGCTGAGAGAGAGGAAGAAGGATGGAGTAAGTGCAGGAAGGCTGATAGTTGCTTTGGGATCTTGTTGTAGGCTTTGGTTACTGCATTTCTTCTTATTCATCAGTTTCTCTTTTCACATTCCCCTCCCAACCTGCATCAAACTTTCTTAGGTTGTAAATGCCAGCAACTAGTTTGAGATAGAGACTCCCATTGAATTTTCAACTCCTGAACATGCACTATCAAGAGCCAGGTCAGTTGACTTAGGACTTCTTGTCATCTTTGTTACACCATCCTCCCAGAAGGCCACTCTATGCAGAAACATGTAGGGAAGCAGAATTGAGCCCTGCTTTTGCTCATGGTCACACAGGGCTTGTGCTCCTGTGCTTTTGACTGACTGTGATGTCTGTCAATCACTATATTTGAGTTGACCTGTGCTTTGCCTTACCCAAGTTCCCATCAACACCTATTCTGTGCAAAGGGGCCTCTTCACTCTGCAGCAACCTGTAGGGTTTTTGTGATCTGAAAAGCAGCAGAGGTGTGAAAGAAACCAACCAACTGCAGATGGTGTAGTGATACCCTTGTCCACTCCCTGCTTTTTGGTGTAGTAGTTTCCACCAGTGAGCTCTCACAGGACTGACTAACCTGCTTAACTAACCTCCTTTCTTTCTGCAACATCCACTCTGCTTAATGGATGAGGAAAAGGGTGTAGGTGTTGTATATCTGGACTTCAGTAGAGCCTATGGCACCATCTCCCACAGCATTCTCCTGGAGAAACTGGCTGCTCATGGCTTGGGTGGGCAAATATTTTGCTGGACAAAAAACTGGCTGGTCAGGCCCAAAGAGTGGCAGTAAATGGAGTTAAATCTAGTTGGTGGCTGGTCACAAGTGGTGTCCCCAGTGTTCAGTACCAGGGCCAGTTCTGTTTAATATCTTTATTGATGACCTGGATGAGGGGATTGAGGGCACCCTAAGTTTCCAGATGATGCTAAGCTGGGTGGAAGTGTTGATCTGCTTGAGGATAGGGAGGCTCTGCATAGGGATCTGGACAGACTGGCTGTCTGTCCAAGCCTGGAGAGTTGGAGTTGAAGCCAGTTGGCAGCCAGTTACCAGTGGTAGGTATCCCCTAGGGCTCAGTTTTGAGGCTGGTCTTGGTCAGTATCTTCATAAAGGATCTAGATGAGGGGATACGTGAGGGGCCACAACAAGCCCTAGCAGCTCTACAGGCTGGGGGAGGAGTGACTGGAAAGCTGCCCAGCAGAGAGGGACCTGGGGGTGCTGGTTGACAACTGGCTGAACAAGAACCAGCACTGTGACCATGTGGCCAAGAAGGCCAAGAGCATCCTGGCCTGGATCAGGAACAGCGTGGTCAGGAAGAGCAGGGCAGTGATTCTACCCCTGTACTGGGACTGGTGAGACCACATCTTGAGTACTGGGTTCAGTTCTCATTACAAGAAGGACACCAAGGCACTAGAGTGTGTCCAGAGAAGGGTAACAAAGCTGGTTGGGGTCTGGAGCACTTGTCTTAGAGGAGCAGCTGAGAACAAGACTCAGAGTCCTTATCACTCTACAACTACCTGGAAGGAAGTTGTAGAGAGATGAGGGTTGGTCTGTTCTCCTAAATAACAAGTGACAGAACAAGAGGAAATGGCTTTAAGTTGTGCCAAGGGAAGTTTAGATTAGATATGAGGAAGAATTTCTTCACTGAATGGGTTATCAGGCACTGGAATAGTTTGCCCAGGGGTGTTAAGGTCTTTGCTAATCTAGGAAATTCTGTGACTGGTCTTTTCATCAGACTGATTTGATGTCCTCAATACTCATGTTTGGCTGGTGGGATGTCCAGGGAAGGGCATCTTCCTCCTTGTGCTTCTGCAGAGCTGTCCCATTTCTGGGATGAAGTATGTTCTTTGCATGTCAAATGGCACAGGGCATTTTCAGAGCTCCTGGCAGCTGCAGGCTTGGCATTTTGCAGACTGAAGAGCCGCCAAGGGCAAGCATTTAGAAAAAAAAAAAATACAAAATAAAATATCCTTCATAGGCAACTGCCAGAGTTTGGTGCCAGATTAATCAGAACTCCCCATTGTCTCTCCGAGACAAATGTTCTGATTAAATCTATTGTTGTTGGGCTTGATGGGACAAAGTGTTACTGAGTTACATCATGGCTCTAATGTGGAAACTGGAACACAGCACAATTTATGATGGAATGTTCCCTGGTATTGTTCAGAAATATCACCACAGAAGAAGTTTGTGGGAATGATTATTTGAAATCTGCTGGTCTAACAGTGGCTTAAGCCCAGCTCCAGGATGCCTAACTAGGCTCTGCTCCATAGCTTAAGTAAACTGCATAACCTCCTTGCCTCTGCTTCAACCTTGATTAGCAGTGGTGTTTACAGTGCTCCTCTGCCTCCCTGCAAGCTTTGCTCTTATTTCCAGCAGGCTCTGGTTTATCTTCCAGTGCTAGTGTTACAGGCTCTTGCCATGTGCATCAGGCTAGTTGCTGCTTCTTCCTTCTGTCTAACCTGGTCATCATCCTCTTATCACTGTAGCATCTTGGAGATGACTTGGAGTAACTCTGGGTGCTGTCTGCTCTGCTTGTGGGGTAGGTTGCTTCCCATGGATGTCAAGATCCAGACCCTCTGCTGCCTGCCAGGGCTTAGAGCCCCAAGGTGGGCTGGGGGCAAATAGGGATGCTCCATTGTCCTGGCTCTGCTGCCATCCACTGCTTCCATAGGCTCCTGCATGTCTGGAATCCAGAGCCATGTGAAGAGCACCGTGTAAGGACTGCCTGGTCCTACACATGGAAAAGAAGTAAAGCATGAGTTGTGCTAGAGGCAACAGTGATGAGGCCACAAACTATTGCAGGACATGAAAAAGGTGGGAATCAAACTGCCTTGTCTGGCTACCTTATGAGACTCTTAATAAAAGAGATAAATGAGATACATGAGAGATAATAAAAGAGATAAATGAGAGACATTTGCTGCATAGGATTGCATCCAAATTTTGTGTCTCCAGTTTGTCTCCACCCAGACAGAACCCTGTCTGGTTCCTGGGAATCCTTAGCTAAGAGAAATTATGTATGTGACAAAGCACACCAGATAACTCTAGCAACCTTTTGTTCCTCAGTGTGAAGCTGAGCACTGAAGTGCAGAGATGTCAGCTGCCTCTCTTTCACTGACAGTTACAGGATCATGTCCCAAAACAACAGGTTTGTGTTGGGTGCCTTCTGACATTTGATAACTGTACACAAAGGGAGCAAAATGTCTCATCTTCAGTTGCAAGGGGGAGAACTATTCATTCTGCAGATCCTCCCTTCAATTTTACGGCAATTTGTATTTTAAATTCTTATTGTCATGCACAAGTGCTCACACATGATGTTTCACAAAGCAAACAACAAAAAAATGTCTTCAGAGACCTTAATCTGTTGCTCCATGGGTTGTATGTATGGTTGTTGCTAAAACCCAGCTCTGCAATTTGAGAGTTCAACTCTTCTCTCTCAAATGCCACTGTGGTAGGGGACAGGAGGCTTAGAAAGCAATCAACAAAACATACAGGGGTCTCATATCTTTTGAGTGTGATTTAGCTGGTCAGGTTTATCATGATAGTAAATTAAATGTCTGCTCTTATTTCCATAATTAAGATGTTCTAGGCTTCCAAATTTTAAAGCATAATGGAAAAATCTTCCTTAAAAGTTTAGTCTTTGAAAGACTTTGACCTGGCTGAGTCACCTCTTCAAATGCTTTTCTTCCCCCTCGTGCTGTTTAGGGTGGAGAAGAGGGTTGTGCATCTCAAAGGCATACTGGTTGCTGTGTATGCTCAAACTCTATCTAATTCTGAATACTGAGCTTGGCTTAAAGCTGCCATGGTGGTTCTCAACTCCTTCACACAGAGTTCTGGTTTGGGAAGAATACACATGCAAAGTATTTGGGTGTATTGTAACTTATCTTGAAGGGCTCTGAAAAATTTTCCTCATTTACAGTATCTTATCTCCCAGAAGACAGTTATGGTGAGCAATGACTTATTCTGGGATAGAGGACTCTAATTCAAAGAAGTACAAATTAATCACACAAAAGCAAACATTTTGTAGTTACATGAAAGCCTTGACATTTGAAAGGAAATGTTTTTTTTTTTTTAATTATTTATTTTTTTTACTGTGAATGGCCAGTGTAAATTTACAGGACTCCACAGCTTAGAATAGGGTGGAGAAAGAAGTTTTCTTTATGGTGCTCTGTCTTTTCTCATATTCTGCTGAGTTGGGATCAGATGAGGCCAGGGAGCTGGGTGCAAACTGGGCTTTAGCAACATGTATGAACCATCTGGCACTTGTGATGCTGGCTCATTGAGTCTGACTGTTGGAATGGAGATCCTGGACCCTCAATCTGATATTTCTAAGCCAAGGAGGAGAATGGGCAAGACCAGTGGTTTTACTTATGCTGGGCTTTAGTGGATCACCTTCATTTCCATTTCCTTCATCTTTTGTCTTTGCCTTTTTTTTGTCTCTTGTTATGGCTTGGTTTGAGAGGGGGAGTGAATTCTGAGCCAAAACAAATTACAACCTGTGGTATCAGCAAGCAGCTTTCTTCTTCTAATCTCCTGGATTGTGTTGTCATAATTTTGTTGGCATTTTGGCCATAAGCACACCACTCTCACTTAACATGCAGTATGGTCTTTGTGTCTTCATTTTGGTTTAAAGGGTTTCTTTCTCATATGTGTTTAAATGAGAAGCCAATTAGAGAGGAATGTTAACATATGGCATCAGCAACCAATTGCAACATCACAGCAAAGCTAAATTTAGTCCTAGTGAAAGGGCATCAGCCCAGCACCTAGACCAGCAGACAAAAATCATTAGCGTTACCAAAAATGTTTTGTCAGCAATACTGAAACAATGGAGAGCAGTTCAGCTGACAGCTTGAAGATTGACATTAGGACCAGAAGTGTGAACAGAAATTAAAAATTAAATAAAATGAAGTGATAGAACTACTTCAAAAAGGAAGATGACTGGATGGTTTAATTTCCCCATCAATTGATGGAGTCAGAATGCCAGCTGGTGAAACTATACCACTGACTTCCACGAGCTGTGACAATTTATGTCCTCTGACAGCTCCCATTTGGGGGGGTTTAGAGAAGGTCTTTGTTTAGATCTGAGAATGTGCTGTGGCATTCAGAGCTGGTGTGTCAGCTGAGCTGTAAACCCAGGGCATCCGGCACAGCAGAAGATGTAAATCTTCTCCTGCAGAATGGTAAATCCATTAGGGTAATAAATTGTCTCTGGGTAGGGTAAGCAAGAGTTACCATGCCACTTCTGGGGTTGTGGGTTGACAACAAAGGCAGGAAAAATGTGGAGTGTTGTGGGATGTATCCTTGGACAATGCAAATAAACTACGATGAAGGAAACTGCTGAAAATGTGTAGTGCTCTGAAGATGGAGTTCAAGACAATGTGGACTTAGGAGTGTGTGCTCTTATCCCAAGAGGGGAAGAACAACATAGTCTAAAAACATTTTAGGAATAGCAACTCAACATAGTTGCAAGGGCACCACAAGAAATACCAAAACATTAGTTGGAGAGGTCCCAAAGGTGAAGTGTTGACCCAGAAACCCCACTTCTGAAGAGCAGTGAGTGGAAAGGTCAGAAAAACACAAGGAAGGGATTAAAGAAACTCTCCCAGCAGTGAAGCTGATCACAGGACCTGGGCACAGAAAATAAATATTAAAGCAATGTATAACTGGTATGTTAGTGTGAGAATCTTCAGTGATGTGACTGTCACCAATGACAGTTACAGAGGGAAAGCAGCTCAGCAGGCATGAGTGAAGCCTTCCTGAGGGGGTAAAGAAGGGAGAGTAGCTTGATGTGCCCAAAGGGAATTAGAAGCCTTCTAACATTAGGGAAAGCATTAGTGGTTGGTGGGAGGAATGAGATGCTGGGCTCATGCCTTCAGAGAGCAATGTGTGCCAATTGTTTGACTCAAGAACACAGAAATGGCTTTTGGGGGATAACAACATCTGCTGGTGTGTAACAGTCTAATGATGTTACCAGGCATGCTGTTTATTTGGGTATTTTTCTCAAGATCCAGGGTTGTAAATGTCCAGAACTCTTATTTTCATGAGATTATTTACTATACTCTGCCTTTTCTAGAAGACATTTATCAGGCAGGCTGTCAGTGGTCAGAACAAATCTTTCCTTGAGATTTTGGATGTAGTCAGATGATAACTTTAGCTAATTTGAATGGGGCTCAGGAGTCACTCTGGGCAGATGTAATAGGAAGAAACTCTCTGTGTTCAGTAACACATCTCTGGATGGCTCCCTGGCTTCCAGAAATATGCCATCAGTATTGCATGAGAACTTGAAATGCTTGAAATAGGTAGTGGCTCTGGAACAGCATAGGACAAAATGTAATTTTACTGTGGCTGCCAGACCCAGTGACTGATCCTGTTGAGTCCCAATGCCTGGCAGAGGCAAGACCTTGACATGCATGGGCTGAATTTCCACACTAGGAAGACCTGGAGGTGTTAACCTACAAGGGACTATGGAATTATTAATTAATATTATTATTAAATGAGACCTGGTAGATCAGCCTGGTGTCAGGCTTTGGCTTCCTGCTGTTGATGCTGTTTCATCTGTTTAATTTCCCTGCATAGCTCATCACTTTCAGGGCTCCTCATATTCCTCTTTACCTGTTGCAATGGGCAAATTATGCAGATGATATCATGCAGGTTATCCTGGTTGCCATCAAACTGTGTCCCATCCCACTCTGATTTCCAACTCCCTGGGGTTTACCTGGAAATTATCACGCTCTTCTAATTTCTGTTTGCAAGCTTTGCTTTGGCCGTGGGTGTTATTTGCAAATCTTCCTATATGCTCCAAACTCTGAGTGCTTTTCTTTAAATCACACTAGAATCAAAAGAAACTCCCTATAAATGTTGTTTGGTGGCTTCTGGTGCAACAGTCTCTGGCAGGTTGGGGCAAGCCTTAGTGAACCATGTTTATCCCTGTCTGGGAAAAAGGCTGAGAAATTTCTGAGGTGGCTGCATGGATGTCAGGGCAGATCCCAGAGCAGTGTCTGCACTGACCAGAAGGTGTTTTTGTACTGCATGTCTTCCCTCACTCTCTGGTACTTGGAAAGAGAAAAATGGGGATCTGGTCACTACCAGGTCTGTGGGGCAGGACCCAGGGGATGCCCCCTCTCTGAGGAAAATGTGTTCCTATACTTCATAAATAGGGTAGAGTTAAATTCTCCTTTTTATGGGACACACATGCCCCATCTCCACACTTCCCAGCTGTTGTTATGCTCAGCTAGCATGGAGCAATCCCTCAGCAAGAGCTGGTTTCCATCTCTGGTGACTCTCAAACAAGGAAAATAAACTAAAACCAGAGAAGCACACCCAGGGCAATCAGAAGAACAAAAGGCCTGTATGGCACAGGGAAGATGAAGGAACATGGCTTGTTTGGATTATTAAAGTGGTAAGGGGTGGGAGTGGATGTGACTTGTCCTTTTATTTTCATTTCTAAAAGACTTTACTGCAGTTGCCAGAAGGAGTGGGGTGCTGGACTAAATTACCTAGTGGGTGCCTATTTTCTGCCTTCAGTTAGAAGTTAGAAACCCCATGTAAACATGCAGTCAGGTAAGATTCTCCTTTGGAAAAAGTCCTGGTGGCACTAATGTGATTTCTGCCAAGTTTTGCACTAGTCTGGGGAGGTTGGGGCTTGCAGGAACAGTCTGGCATGACATTTCAGCATGTCCCTGCAGCTTGCTGCACTCCCTGCCTGCTGCATGGTGTGCAGCCATCCCTGCTTGGTGCCACTGCTCTGATCATCTAGGCCAGTGTGTTGTCACCCCTGCTTTTTCCTTCTCTTCCCTGGTGTCTGAAACTATCTAAAGGGACAAGTGACTGAGGATTTTGAGTGCCAAGCTTGAGGTTTGCCTTTGGATGCCCTCATTCTCCTCCTCCTGGGATTTTTAAGTAGCAATATATATCTAAATCCACATGCCACCTGCAGAAAACTCCCTTTGATTTAGCAGTTTGGAAGGACTGCACACACACAAGCACGACAGGAGGGGAAGCTGCATTGCTGTGCTACCCAAACCTCACCTACCTGTCCCACCTCAACAGGCACTTACCTCCACCTCCAGCTTTGTGGGAGGTAGTTGCTGTCAAGGTGAACTGAGGACATATTTACAACTGCTCATAATTTTATATATGGGTTATCTGAGATGCAGTTCAGACCCGTGGAATTACAGTAACCCCAGACTGATGGCAATCAATGTTATTGGCAAATGGTATCTACTCATTGTCACTGTTGGGAGTAATGTACATTGAAAAGGATTTTCATAGCACCCAGAGTGGTGCTTCAAGGCTCATTTCCCATCAGCTTTCCTTACAAGAGCCTGATTGCTGATAGAAAGGACATAAATTTCAACCTGTTTGAACTGGTTGGAGCCAGTTTTCCATAAAACACATTCCTGTTTTGAAACCAAGGAATGCTCTTTAGAAAAGTGAGAAGGGAATGGCAAACATTCAAATGTGGTTGAAGAAGTTCTGGGTCTGGTTTTGCATAATGGATATGATGTGTGCATACACACAGGTAGTGTTTTCATTTACATCTCTTGACTCATCTTTTTCAGGGCTCAAACACCTACAAAGATATCATATTTTAATGACTGTTTTGATCACTTATATCAATATTTGCTCTTTCAGTGACAAGAAGGAAATTATTCATGTGGCAATATGGTAATTGGAAGTTTATTGCTGTAATTCTTCTGTGTTATTTTTAGAGTCAGGGTATGCAGTGTGAAGATGCTGATGCTGGAAAATACTGCTTTATTTACTTTATTGTGGCACCTGCTGTATAATGGGCTGCCAGTCATTTTCTGAAAAGTCCAGAGGACATGTATTTGAAAATCAATGTATTCAGCAATATATAATCTCTATAAGGGCACTGACTTCCTCTAGGAAACACAGATTTCCCCTAGTTTTGAGATTTTTAAGCACCCATGAACAGGATTTTTTATGTTTAAAGGGACTAACTCAGTTGTTCTGACAAATCATGAATAATAATTGGCTGCAGACCTGACCAGTAATATTTTCAGAGTACCATGATTTACACACACGTGCCCACACTCATATAGGCTCCTCCTTGTGTGGGCTGTATAAGACAACATCAGTTCCCCTAGCAAAGGTGTCTGCAGTTTGAGTTCTCACCTTTGCCCTGTTACATGTGCCAACAGCAATTTTTTACCCTTGGGGACAAAAAAAAAAAGCACCAAAGGCTGGTGCTTCTGCAGAGTCTCTGAAATAGTGATGGACTCCCTTGTTCCTGCAGGAGCTTCCAGAAAAACCTTCCCTGGAATACACTCAGATCATCTTGTTTGCATTAACATGTTGTCAGTCTGGTTGTCGCTCCTGCTCTTCTTTAATTTCTCATCTAGTTACAAGCTGGGATTGATTTGATTTGGCTCTTTATGTAGGACTCATGGTAAAACTGTAATGCATTTAGAACCATACACTGTGTGACTGAGAGTGAAAAAGCATTCCCTGTTTGGAAGTATAATATTTAGGAACTCCTCAGTGCTGATATGAACTGAAACCCCTGCTAGAGGAGTCTGAGAAATGCAATTTTGAGATGCTTAGGGAATTTGCAAAGATTTTTTGAGGGTAGAATCAGCATTAATTTCATATATATTTACCTGTGATTTAGAGAAAATTGCTTTTGGGTTTTTGTGATCTAATGTGGCTTGTGCCACAATGATTTGAATAACTGATTAGTTACTAGTAACCTAATTCTACTCCCCAAAGACACCTTTAACAGGCATATGAGCTCTTGGAGGGTGTTTCAATTCCATTACTCAAATGAGATGCTACCATGTAGGAAACAGCCCCAGGACTTGTATTTTTACTTCAGTTAAAATATAACCAAAACATTATCCTTTGTACATGGCTGTATGAGAGACTGAGTCACATGTGGCAACACATAGTGGTGCTACCATAAAGTGGTTGTTAAAGGATTTAAGATGCAGCATTCAAAGACTGAAAAAGGCACTTCTGAAGTGGAGATATTAATCCCTGCAGTTCTAGTAAATATCATATATTATGCTATGTTATATTATATTTTACTGTGCTCTTTTTGTCACGGCCAAAGCAACTGGTGTATGTTTGAAGTGTAGTTTTCAAGTGCCAACAGTGCTTTTGGAAGCTGGCTGCATTTCAGTGATGAAGTGTCAAATATGGGAGTAAAATTTCAGGAGATTTGTAGCTTGTAATTCATTCATTTGTCTGTTCATCTGGATTATGCTGCTTTCTCTGGGTATTGGTGAGATTGATACTGGCATCGTACCTTCACCTCAGAGTTTTTTAAATGCATTAAGAAATGATGCCCAAGAAAGTGGCCCCAAAGTGAAACTGGGATTGTAGCCACCTCTTTTTTTTACAGCAAGAGATGCAAGAACCATTCTCTGCCTTTACAGCAGGGGAGGCTGACTTTAAGATGCTAAATACTAGCAGAAGTGAGTGTTGTATGCCAGTTCTTCTGGTAAGAATTATAACATCAAGTGTTTGCAGCCAGCTGAAGAGAGATGTTGGAATTTAAAGCATAACTTTTAATGGGAAGGTGATTAACCAAATTACTATGGGATGTGGTTGATTATCTGCCTCTTGATAACTACTGAATGGGGTCCTTGCTGAAAGGCAAGGTTTTAGTCATACCAAGGTAGTATTTTAAACAGAGCCATTTCAATAAATAGAAGGACAATTGACAAAGTGTTTGATTTAACTTCTCTAATTGGGAGGGTAGCAGTGTGCTTTTCAGCCATGCTGTTTATAAAGTTCAGTATACTTTCAGTGTTCACTCCTGGAAAAAAAATAAGCATGTACTGGGCCAGATGCTTAAGGTTGAGATTAAAGCCTGTTGAATGTAGGAGAAAGGAGTAATGTCATTATAATCATCATAATATCTAGACATTTCTACCCAGAATGGTTGCTTTGATCCTTTCTGGGGATGGAAGGAGGTGCATATGTATGTTTTGTTTTGTTTTTTCTCTCCAGAATAGGTGAGAGAGGTGTCCTTTGTGTATTGAGGATGGGGGTACAGGATGGAGGAACTTACCTTGAGCTTTGAGACATCAGCTCATTACAAATTCTGGGCTGAGAATTTGTTGACAGATGAATCTCTGGGTGGTAATGTTACAGATGTACAGAATTTTATACCCAACCTCTTGGCAAACACACTTATTAGTCCTCCTTTGGGTAAAAAAAAAAAAATATCCACATATGGGTGGTAGGAAAAAATAACAAGGGAAAAACTTCTGCTTAATACTCAGAACATATGAAAGAAACAAGAATATGTGAAAAGTACTTTGGAAACATTTGGGTGATGAGTGGTGTATGAGTGTACCTTAATTAATTTGTGACAATGTATGTGTGTCCATCATTGCAAGATATGCTAAACCCTGAACTCAGAAGAATGGAAATAAAATCATAGTTTTGATCATACTCATGTATTTCTGATTGATGATGAGCAGTGCATGCAAAACTGATGCAAACCCAAAGATGTTTTTTTCCAAAGTACTGCTGCTCTGTTTTCTGATATCCTTTACTAGAGTCCACTTGGATAGAAGGAAGAGTTTTCCCTGTAAGTGGAAATTGATGTGGAAACTTAGAAGAGTCTCAATGGATACACCAAATAAAGTATTTAGTTTTCCAATTTATTTTATATGGATAGTATCTTGAGAAGCTCCCCCAAATTCACCCTGGGCATCACAGCCCAGGAACTTTTAAAGCAGGGCTTCCCTTTTAAAAAAACTCTGGCACTTTGGGATGCCCTCATGGCTACGTGGATCTTGTGTTCTCAGCTGACCACAGCACAGACTGGGGAGGAGAACTAAGGTCAGCAAAGTGTGGCAATGATCTCCAGCTCTTGGTTGCCTTTGCACAGTGTCTGGCCTCCTCTCTTGATGCTCTTCTCTCTGTTTCCAAGTTGCCACAACCATTCTGGTCCTTGCTGTGGGGTGGAAAACCTTCCCTTGGCAAAAAGTTCCTCCCTTGACCATCTTCCTTCATCTCAGTTTTGTTTTTTTTTTTTTTTGTTTCCATTCCACATGAGTTATTGATCTGGTACTGGTAGCCTTGAGCAGTTTTTCCCAACGGGAGAGGCAGAAGCCACTTGGAAAAGCAGTGATGAAACTAGACTGCTAATTGCTGTTAGTTATGCAACATTGCTGGAGTCTTAACCAGGCAAGGGCCAGTGGGTGGACAAAGGAATGGCTGAGGAGCAGAACTGGTCTCAAGACTGAGAAATTTGCTTATTAAAAGGTGAGTCAGTCATCTGTGTGGTGCAGATGGATTATTTGCAATGTGTCCATCTGTAGACCTGTGTTTTCTTCAGCTCGAGAGAAACAGGGTGGTTTCTGAACTCGTGGGCTGGAGTCTGTCTGAAAAATGGTCCTTCTTGACCAACCCCAGCTGGGACCACGTCCCTCTGCCTTGGCTGTGAGGCTGCTTTTCAGCAGCTTCTACAGAGATCACTCTCCTGAAACTTAGAGGGGAAAAAATTGTTAATACTGGAAATGACCTGGTTCACCTCCAAATGCCTTCATGCTTTAGTTGGGGAATTTCATGTATTTCTTTTTTTATTATTATTTATTTAAATAGTGAAGTTGGCAGTGGAGAGTTTTCTTTTCAGAATGTATCATTAAATAGCCCACGTGCTGTGCTGGCCATTGTGTGTGTGCCCTCATGGCCTCTGTTGGACATGGTAAAAGGTGTGTCATAAAGCTCATTATTCCCACAGATGAATCAATTCACTAACCTACTTTTGAGCAGCAGCATTAGGTTTCCCTGTTCCATGCCACCTTGAAGCACCAAGAGGATACTCTCTCTGGCTGGGTAATGTCTCAGAAGCCAAAATGACCTAATGACCAGCCAAAATGATTTCTTTCCTCCAACAGCTGGGTGCAAGAAGCTGCCTTGCCAGCGTGTGCATGGACTGCTTGGAAGGTGGTGCCTTAAAGTCTCTTTCTAATGAGCTGTGGGATCTGGGATTCCTGCATTAGGTTAATCTTTCCAGGAATTTGCCTTGAAAGCTTTACCCCATTTCCAAGTTTAGGCCGTGCCCGTGCAACGGAACAGTTGGGTGTCCAAACTTCTGTTTGACTGTATTCTAGATATTTAATGGCCATTGCTCCTGTAGGGCTTTTCAAAGTCCAGTATAATGTCAGATCTTCCAAACACCATAAAAAAAAAAGAGGCTCATCAATCTTGATGGAATTTTTTTTCTGGTACTTTACAAGTTAGCCCTGGAGACTCATCCCTTTTATGAGCATATTATGCTTTTAAACATATATATAAGGGCATTAAGGCATGAGTTGCTTTGCACTGACCCATGCCTGTGAGTGAACCAGTTGTAGAAAACACCCAGTGCTGTGTTTTCCTGCTCACTATGATGATAGGACTCCCATATCCTGCTGACACCAGCCCTGCATCCCAAACCTCTGTAGCTTGGGGCTGAGACACACCAATGGAGGGGGGACAAGCCTCCTGCTGTGGAAGGACAGCCCATCTCCTGCTTTGGAAGGACAACCCACCTCCTGCTGAGCCTTGCTGTGGTTGCTGGGACACCTGGACCCCATCCTCTCCTCTCCATCAGCCTGTTTTTGCCATTCCTGCCCGTCGCTGTACCGCAGCCATCAACATAGACATTCCAGGGGAAGTTGTGCAACTGTCCCTGTTAAATCATTAACTGGGACATGCTGGCTGTTAGCTCTCTTTTCTTTCTTTCTGGATGTTGTGAGGGGAGGTACTCGTTGGACAGGGAGGGCTGAAACACACGCAGAGATCTGGCTCTCAGGCGTGCACTGCAGGCTAATCCTTGCCTTCTGCTCATGATGCAAAGCCACCTCGTGTACGTGAAGCTGAGTGGTGCAAGGCTATCCAGAATTGAAAACAGAATTTCCAGTGACCAAGTGAATGAAACCAGCTGTTACTCATAAGGAGCTCTGGCTTTGCTGTCTGAAGGTCCTGGCTGAGAGCTGCTCCAGTGCTTGGTGTTGCACGTGGCAGCATGCTGGGCTGGCATGAAGAGCTTGCCCTTTTG
This sequence comes from Corythornis vintsioides, assembly GCA_025447755.1. Taxonomy (NCBI): domain Eukaryota; kingdom Metazoa; phylum Chordata; class Aves; order Coraciiformes; family Alcedinidae; genus Corythornis; species Corythornis vintsioides. Next base: position 40,105 of record JAOEGS010016889.1, on the reverse strand, counting down.
CAATGGGCAAAGCAAAGGCAAGTGGGGTGACCCATGGCCAGAACTGGGATTTGGGCATCTGTATATGGTGAGTTAGGTTGTCACAGCAAGAATCAACCCCCCATCCTGGTGTGAAGGTCCCTGGAGAAACACCAGGACTGGGGCTTGATCAGCAGAGTGACATCTGAGTCTCTCTCTGGTGCCTTTGCATGGGGTCTACCATGTCCCCTCCTAAGCACCCCTCTGTGACTCACTGTCACCCTTTGCAAGGGGTATTTTGAAGTTCTCAGTGATGGCCACTACAACAGCCAGCTTTTCAGCCTGCACTTCCATCTCTAGCTTCCAGGGTCCTGCAAGCAGTTTGAGGATGATTTCCCTAACGAATGCAGGAGCAGAGATGAGAGGTGTCCCTGGGGCAGAGCTAGGAGGGGGAGTATGTGTTCCTAACTCTTCTCCCTGTGCTGTTACCCCTGAGACCAGGTGCAGCAAGGTTAAAGCAACTTATGTTGCACTCAAAATATACTGAGCAAAGAAAAAAAATCTGTCTAGCAAAATTCTTATGCTGCACACAGAAAGATTTGGGCTGTTTCTGCTCTTGGTTATAGCCATGGCACACCGTGGCTTCCCAGTGAAGTCACTGAGCCCAGCTGGGTGTAACTGAGGGTGGTGTTCATATTGTCTGGGCTAAATGTCAGCAAGGAACAGCAGCAGTTGAGCTAGAAGGATTTCAAGGCATTTCCCTTCTCCTGGTCACACACAGCCCTCATTCTTGGACAGTTAAGGCAAAAGGACAAAAGCAAAATTATTTTACATGGAAAGTACCTAAATGTTTTGTTCTTTGTGCATAGAAACGAACACAAATGAGCTCTGGGTCTTGTAAACACCAACACCCAGTTTTGTGGGTGTATAACCCAGCTGCTAGGAAAGCTAGATGAGTTTTCACTCTGCTTTGAGTTTAGGGGGTAAACAAAATCCATCACTCAGCCCACAGGCCTCCTGTCTATGCTGCTGAAGATGCCCAGGCAGGTTTTGGGCATTACATGTATCTGACCCCCAGCTCTGCTGTGGGTGAACTTCACTGCCTCACTGGACCTTGTGGGCACTTGTTGGCCACTTTGGAGCAAGGTTGGCTCTGTCCCTTCCAACCCTGGATGTCCTGTGACTCTCTGCCATTCTGTGGTGGTGCAGAGGGCCCTGACCCTCTGCTGTCAGATGAAAGTCGTTAAGAGCAGGTCTCCAAGCAGTTAAAGATTGGCATATTTACATTGAGTGCTTTGCTAATGTTGGTCTTCCAAGAAACCAGTTGTAAAACTTGCTGCAGGGCTGCTTCTTTAAACTGTGTGCCAGACAGCAACTGAAGCCTTGTGTCCAGGACAGGGGTTCATGAACTGCTGTCTAGGAAACTTACTGCACAAGGCAAAAGCTTCATTTTCTGTACTTACTGTTCTGCTTTATTGTGAAAACTCTTCTGAAGTTGCTAACTATACATGATTTAAAAACGATTCCTTCTTGCTATTCTTTTCATGGTGCTTTATTTCTCAATTCTTGATGGCAAATTTCATACAGGGACCAATATATCCCAGTTAGTAGGGAAGGGGACATTTCTATTTTGGTCTTAAGCAGTAAGTATTGATACAGTTACTTTTTTCATAGACAAAAGTATGTTAAACTGGACTTGGTTTATATTCTTTTTATCTAGGATTGGACTTTTCTAGTGTCTGTATGTTTATAAACTGGAAATATACCAGCAGTGGGAAGGGAAATAAACACAACTTTAACTGTGTTTATGGGCTGGCACAGTTATAGACACACAACTTGCATATTTAAACTGCAAAGCTACAACTTCCTAGGCCCCAAGATGATGTTGGTGAGACTTTTTAACCTGGCAGTTGTCATCTTCTGGGAACCTGAGTGTGACACACCTACAGCAAAGTCAGGCTCTATGCAGCACAACACTGTCCTCGGTGTGTGGATTGCTTGGAGCTCTCCTGCAGGTCTCTCCTGCTCCCTTCTGGTGAAGTCTTGAAATCCAAAGATTGTCTTCACATCTCGGTTTGATATCAGCATTGTTCTGACAAGCTCTAGGGTCAACATAATCCTTTATGGTTAGTGGTACAGGAAATGAAGGGTGGGCATGAGTGTGTCCCATCAGCAAGTGGAACCTTTCATGGGTTCTGTTTCTCTTTCCTTTTCATGGGAAAACCCCCAAAGCTTCATAGCCAGTGTTTTGTTTTGTGGTTTTTTTTCAAGATTTTTGGGGTCCTCAGAGGATATGGGTCACTGTTGCAGTGCTGCACAACTTACTGATGTCCTCTCCCCTGCTTGGGGTTTGCTTATCAAAGCACTTCTTGACCTGGTTATTCCTAATGTTTAAATGTGGGGACTTCCCCACTAACTCAACAGCCCAAACCTTGCAGCAGGGGCACAGAACTGCCCTGTTTTTCAACAGCACAGCTGAATTTTCTAGAGAGACAGGTTGTCTCCCAAGATTCAGGAACTTTTGGAGTGAGAAACTACTGCCCATTGTACCTCAGTACATGGGTGCTTGGCTGCAAGTCAGTCTGATTTTCTGGACCATAACTAAATATACTGTTGAATTACAAGAAAGAGCATTTATAAAGATAACTGAATTGTGTTTGCAGGTGAAGCTCTTAACCTGTTTTACATAGTTTCATTAGGTAGTCCTCTGTCCCCTACTCACTTGTGTCCTATGAAACACCTACAAGCATTCTCAGTGTCCTCTAGATGTGCTCAGACACTTACAAGGTGCCTGTGTGCAGCAGAGCAAAGAAGCTTGTAAGAAACAGTGCACAAAACCAGTTATTTTCTCTTCATGGTCTACATATGTGATCAGTATTCAGGTAAAGAACCAGTAAACTAGCAACAGCCAAAGGGGGGGGAGGTACTTAAGGAGTTAATTAATAGTTATTAGTTAATATGACTATAGATTTTCATACTTCAAGCTGACATTGAATTCTTTCTCTGCTTATATCCTTGCCTAGTTCCTCCTTGATTTGCTGTTCACCTTTATAGATTGTAAATTCTCCAAGACAGAGAATTCACAGTTTTGCATAATCCTGAGTGATCTTGATAATGTACCTATGACAAATCATTATTTAATAATGGTGGTATTATCCAATAAAAATGAGTATGCTGCTTATGATTCCAGGGCCTCTTTTATCCACAGCTCCATGGCAATTTCATGATGAAAATCTCCTTGGAAGATTAAGAAACTGGAATGTCTTGAGCTTGGTTTGTGACGTCAAGAATCTGGAACCCCTTGGAGGCTCTACAGACAGTGAGTCAAGTAATAAACTATGTTTTTTGAATTTCTGGGCTTCATGCTGGGCATCTGGGTTCTTGTAAGATCTGGCTTTTATCTCACATGGGATGTCTCAAGGCTTATGAATTCTACCTGAAGTCATACTGCAGTGAAGGTTGTCTTGTAGTATGGATCTTGTTGTCTCGTCTATGTAGCCCATGGATCAATGAGCTTCCATGGTTAGGACTGGAAATAGTTTCCCTCATGCTGCAACTGCTAAGATCTGGGCAATTAATTTCTTGTACTCTTCACACTGACTTCATTAATTTTCTTCCTGGACTTCATATTTTCTCATGTTAAGAAGCAATAGGTGGAGATATGGGAGTCTTGATCTGACCCAGAGAGTGTCAGCAGCTGAGCTGCCAGAAGCACAAATCCATTAGGGATCTCTTGTGGTTAGTGAGTCCAGAGCTTAGAGGGAGGTCCTGGGTCTTGCTGAAGGTCTGGGCAGAGATGTCTTACTGCACAGACTCACCATGTCCAGGTAGGGTTTGCATCAGGTTGTCTTCTCCACGTATTGAAATATTCTGTCTTTGAGCCTTGAGAAAGAGCAAGAAGGGAGTTAACACATGAGGCTTTATCCATGTTGTTTAGATTTTGATGTGTCCTATCCAAAATTTTAATAGAAAGCTTTCTTCTCTGCCCCTATGGGCCAGATACTCAGCTGGTGTAAACGCAAATGCCATTGCTGCTGTGGTCTTTGACGTAAGGTTAGGGCTTAGCTCATGGTGGTGTTGTGTCTGGGAATATTTTTATCCTTGAGAGATATTTACCCCCTCTCCCCCTCTGTGTCTCCTCAAGGATTCTTTCTTCTCGGCAAACATACTCCTCTGACTGGAACATATGGGGAAAGTATTTTCTTCCATTCCTTCACCACTCAAAAATGGTCAAATCAATTTGGCTAAAATTAAAACCTTTTGGGTTGAATCTTAGCCTAGAAAACTTCATCTCCCAAAGGAATCCTTAAAGAAAGTTGTGAGCAATTTCCAAAAAAGATGGAGTTGGCCTGGAAAACAAAGCTGGAGCAGAAACCAATTGGAAAAGCTCTTTGATTTTGGTAGCAGTAACACCCATGTCTTCTCATGTGACAATCAAAGTGAGATTTGCACGTTAGAAGTAATGATGGCTTGTTGACTTTTGTGGTTCTATACATCCAGCATGGTAATCAATTCCAGTGACCAATGCGTATCCTTCTCCACCTTATTTTTCATCTGTGAAGGTCTCTGTGCTTCTGCTTTTGGCTGGAAATGTAAATGACTAAGTATTTGGTACCAGACCTTGCAGACTTAAAAAGGTCAAATAGCTTGGACAAGCTTTCCAGGTTTTGGATTGTCTAACCCAACCCTTTGAGATCTATCCAGAGTTATATAAAGAGCTGGCATTGTAGTGGATGAAAAAGTGAAGGGCACAGGGGTGAAGTAGCAAGAAGACTCACTTATTGCAGTAAAACTTAGCTGGTTTTGTCCTAATTTAGTGAATACCCTCCTGGTAACTGTCCTTCAACTTGGGAATGATTTTCTTCTTTAGATTTCTTGGATGTTGAATTGATTCAGAGTAACATCTAGGCTTGGACTTGCACCATTTACAGTAGTGGGTGAATCACTGCTAATTTGATGAATTTGCTGTGGGAGAGAGCTAGCATGTGCTTGCAGCCAGGTGAAGAACATTATCTGATTTGGGGTGGATGGTGAGGACTTTTTGTCCAAACTGATTCATCCAAGGAGAGAAGCCATCCAAGGAATGACAGCTGTTCACACCAGATGAACTTTCAAGTCCTGTAGCACATTTGACGTCTGTGTTATAGGAATATTTCTAGAACTTGATCTTGAGGAAACAAGGCTGGCAGCTTGCATGGAATGTCTGTTTCACAATAGCATTTGTTCTCAGTAGGACTGATGTCTTTGTTCCACTCTCTAGCACAGGTAGGACCGAAGTCTGGTAAAGTCTGATTTCTTATGTCCCTTCTAAGCCCCCCCAGAGCAAACCCATAGTCACAATTAGTTCAATTTCTTGTAGCACATCCAGCAGGGACTTTGCAAAGATCATTGCTTGAAGCTGAAAGAAGTACTTCATTGGGCTGTCTTGACATGAGTATAATTTAGATCAGAATATCTAAATTATAACTTCTGCTGTTTCAAATTCAGACTTTACCTTCTGCAGATGCTCTTGCTCCTTTTAGCACTTGGAACATATTTTCTACACTGGCCAAGTTTTTGACAGCATGTACAGTGGCACATACCACAGTGTTTAGGCACAATATCATTAGAAAATGAGGGGAAAAAAAGAGCTTTCTGGTAAATCCTACTTGTTCCTCTAAATCCCATTGTTCCCCAGTACATGTATCTTGAGGGTTGGTTTTGCAGAGAATAAAAGACCCTCTGCAGGGTATAATTCACACCCATCCCCTGCTTTGCACCCTGTACATCACTCGTTATATTGATGAAAATATAATTATCACAGACAATGGATACTCTGTTCCACCCTTTTGCTGATAAAGAACCTCAGAATGAATATCAGGGTCTTGGAAAACTAAACCCCTCTAGGTTAGCTGGGGGATATTTTAGTTGCCTGTGGACTGGAAGGCAGGATACAGACAGAACCATGAGTCTGAAATCCATCTCTCAGCCCTGACAACTGTCTCTGCTGGATGTCTCTGAGCTGTCTGCTTGGCAATGTGTGCCTCGAGGCCATCCTCGTTGGCTCTACAAGCAGCCAGTGACCTATGCCTGAGGCATATCCAGGGCATGCATGTTCTCCCACACCAAGACACATGCAGCAGCTTATTGTTCCCTACACAAAGCCAGATAGGCTTTCTACAGACAGCATGGGCAAGCAAGTTGGAGCCTGTGCTGCTCAAACCTGCTCTTTCAAACCAGCATGACCTCTTTTTTTCCCTCAGCTTTTCCTATCTGTCAATCAAGAACTGTAATGCTGACCTCCTGTCTTCCTTCTGCTAGGAATCCTAGCCATGCAGAAAGATATCTTTGGTTCTTTTGTTGGGCTGACAGCAAAGAAAATGCTGTCAGGGAGCAAAAGAATGGTATGTCTATCCAAAAATCTTGCAATCTTTGTAGGAGATGGATGGATAGAGAGATGGATGGATGGATGTTTTGGGGTGAACGTGGGGTAACTTCTGCAGATAAGATGATGTTCCTCAGAAGCATATGCCTATATTCTTCCTGCCCTAGCATCATCCAAAGCCATTGCTGAGTGGTGCATATGAAGACTTACATGTTCATGAAAATGCAGTGATCTATTCTTCCTTAAAACTGAAAAAAATATTCTTCAGGTCATTGCTTCCTTACAGTAGCTGTAGCCTTAGTGCCTCTGGCATCTTTGTTTTCACTCACATTTGTTTTCAGAATGTTCATTAATACTGCATTTCTGTAAGAAATTGCCAAGAAAGCAGTGCTGCAAGAACTTTTACTGGATGCAGCAGACTGATAACTAAATTCAGGGTCAACATGCTACAGAGCAACACAGGGTGTCCCTGAGGACACATCCATGACCAGAGCTGAATGCCAACAGGATCAGTGAAGGGATGGTGCTTGTGCTGTAGCAGTCTTGTGTGTGCTGGTGTTAAGTAATCCTTGGTTGTGCTCATTGATACAAAGTTCAACTTGATGTCTTGCATTTAAAACATTTTCCAAAATGCTGTCTCAAAACTTTCTAGCAGCTTTTTATCATGATTTTTGTACTTGCTTGCTTAGTTCAGTTTTCCACTGACAATTCTGGGGAACAAAGTGTAGAAACTGGAACTGGGTTAGCTTTTTCTTTACAAGCAAAAGAAAATATTCTTGGTTTGTTGTAATTCAGGAATAAGGTGTGTGGGGGGAAAATAAAATAATACCCCAAGTCATTTCCAGAGAGCTGGAGCTGAAGTTGAGGAAACTGAAGAGCTGTAGGTGACACATCAGCTTGTGTTAAACTGGGAGATGACCGTGGTCCAGTATGGGACTGGTTCAAGCCAGGGTGTGAACTGCTGCTGGTTCTGCTAGTGTTGAGGAAGAGAGGGAGCAGAATGAAGCTGTTGGATCCTTGGAGTGACTCAGGGTTGTTTCTTACATGAGAGCTGAGTAACAGTTCCTGCTAAGTGAATGTTGTCCTGCAGTGTCCACTGAGTTGAATCTTGGTTGCTCTCAGATCAAACCCTGCCTGGACTCAACCCACGAATTTGAGCACCTCATGAGGTGGGAGGAGGCAGCTGTGTGTGCAGGGTTGCTTGGGTTTGCAGTGTGTGTGCAAAGGTGGGGCAAAAGCAAACTGCTGCCACTGTCCCTGCCTTTGCTTAATGCAAAATGCCCGGTGGAAACAATGGATTTGTTGTCTGCTGAAGCTGGCAGATGGCTGTGGGAGGTGCAGCAGGCTCCTTTCTCAGCTGAATTTTCCCACCACCTGGATGGAATGTCTTGGGGGGGGGAAATCCCAACTGAGTTTTGTGCAGGTGAGGACTTTCATTTATGCAGGAATCACAGATGTGGAAACATGAGGCCATCTGCCTGGATTTCCCTGCATGCCCCAGTGAAACTTGATGGGTCCACATGACTGAAGGATGAGCAATTAGCCTGTAGGCTCAAAGGGGTGTTTAGTTCCATGATTGACTCAGCAAGTCTGAAGATAAGTAGTTTGGATTAAATTTCACAATGATATTTAGGTTCCCAAATAGGAATTTGGGTGTGCTGGTGAGAATTAGGACCTGGAATGATTTCAAGATCATATTGTGAATCTATGATGCAACTGTGTCCTGAAAATAGGAGGTTTCTTCACCCCATGAGGCAATTTAAGAAGACCAGCCATCTTAATTTAATACATTGAGGAAAGGAGATAACTGGAAATTCTCATGATTTAAACGAAAGCATCCAAGCAGTTTTTCTCTCTGTCCATCCCACCCTCTTTTTATTTGATGTACCCAGATGGCCCTGTAATGAGCACACTGTAGAAGACTAAGCCACAGCCTCCCTTTGCTGATCTCAGCAAGGTCTGGCTTGCTTGCTCTGTTTGCTCTGGATTTCCTCAGGCACAGCCAGCGTGCACAGCTCTGCTTCTGACCACTGCTGTGAGATGAAGCCACATGGGATGTTTCACTCCCTGAGCCATCTTCCCATCCCAAACTTCAAACAAGGCTCTGGCTGGAAATCTCCTCCTTCGAATGTGGGTTGAGTTAGTTGAGAGCACATATAGAACAAGGAGGCTGTTGCCAAGGATGATGAAGTTCCAAGGAATATACTGAATTTGGTTAGATAATGGTCACTGGACCTCACCAGTTAACACCAGCTGAGGACTTGGGAATCTGTGCTTTATGGAGATCACAGTCAGTTTAAAATGTGGAGCTTTCCTTTGGCACTTTAGTCTTTTCCTGGATTTTAACAGGTTTCCCTGCACACACTAGATACTTTTTGTAATACCCTGTGTGATAAACTGCTCTACACTGCAACATACCTTTCCTCTCCTCAGGTTTTATTGAAGTAAATGATTCTCTTCAGTCCCTCCAGCATAGCAAAGTAACCTGTATTGTTTGCAGAAGTGCAAAACCAGGAGAAATGAGGGAATCAGGAGATTCTCAGCACCCATCCCTGTCCCATGAGCTAGGGACAGTGCCTGCTCAGCAGCATTGCCCCCCACCCAGCATCTGCATCCCCATCCCCCAAAGGAGCCACGTTCTGCACTTTTCTACCCTCCACTAACACAAAATTTAACAACACAGGTACATTTATGGCTCTTAGAATAGCATCTTGCAGAGATACCAGCTTAGGTGTCTGGTGTGGCCTGAGGAGCACAGTTAATTACATGGGATTTAATTAAGGATGTCCTTTCTGTGTGATGTGTCAATTAGGGATGTGTGGTGTTCCAAGATTGGGAAAGGCTTATTGCTCTAATGACAACAGCTCCTGCATAAAAATAGTTGTGGCATCTACTGAGAGCTATGTGAATTTCTAACTGCTGAGAGAGAACTCCCGTGTGTTTGGGTTGCAGAGATGGAATTTACTAAGGCCTGCAGTTATTTAGTTTAAATTAAGGGTAGGAAGGAAAATTTGCACCTTTTGGGCCTAATTCTTACAATGTTTTTTGCAAACTTCATGCTAAATTTAAACGAAAATGCTCATACTCAAAGTGATCAAATAGTCCATACTCGGGTGACCTGCTGCTTCTTTGGGCTTTTGGATCAGGCAGTTGACTGAAGAAAGACTCCTGCTGTCTTTATGGGCTTTGGTTAAACCTCAAATCCTCTAAAAGCAGCAAGCTTACACTGAACCTTTGACTGCTCCACATGGTATTTACATTTGCTCCCATCCACAGAAAGCAGCACATGCCTGCACTTAGAGAAAGACCTGAAAATCCCCATTCCATTCAAAGGACACAGAGAGATTTGCCTTCCATTCCTCTGCTAGGAATTCTTAGTCAAATCCTATGGAAAATAGTCCTATCTGAGTAGTAAATCTCAGATGCTTCTGCATGTTTATTCTCTATTTCCATCAGCAGAGTTCATTTTTAACCTTTGGTTAGGGCAGCTATGTAGTGGAGGCAGGTATGTGTGGGGGTTTTTGTGTTGGGTTGGGGTTTTTTTTCCTTCCTAGATATGCTCTTTTTTTAAAGCTGTCTAGCAAAAGAACAGGGCAGATGGTGATAGAAAGATTGGCTTTGCTTAGCAGTGCAAATAAGTGGTCCCTCCTTCCTCCCCTCCCCTGAAAGGTTAGACTGGAACCAACTGACCTGGTTCTGCCTGAGCCAGCTCTGGAGAGATGATAACAGCCAAGGGTAAAAACAAGTGAAATACCTGCATGGTTGTAGTTTGCAACAAAGCCCTCCAAGTGTTTGTGTCAAATCAAGACCAGCTCATTCCTCATCTGTCTAAAGGAATTTATTGTGCTTTATGCAGCACTTAGTCTTTGATCTCTGATCTTCAGGGTACAGGTTGAATTTCTGGTCCTAATGTACTTTTAGGCAGGCTCCTGAAATGGGACCTGAATTGAATCACTAGATATGAGTAGCTGCCATAGAGGGATGCCTTCTAATTTCCTGCAGTTTGCATTTTGGACTCCAGATTTGCCCTGATAGTAACTACAGGTATGAAAAACTGAAATTATTCCCTACTAGTAGTAGTCTTGGCCAAGTGTGTGATGAGCTGGTGTAAAGAGGGGCAGTGCCACTTGCCAGGCTGCCCCATCTGGTCTCTGTCTTAGCAACTAAAGTGTATGTGTTCTTCATAAACAACAATAATCTTTCTGTAAGACCTACAGGTGCAAGGAACTTTCCCATTCTATGACTTAATCTCTACTGAGAAATAATTTTGCACTGTAAGTCACTCATTTTAATGCTGTAAGCTTTCTAAGGAAAGTCTGCCCTTGGGCTGGCTGCTCCTCTGTCCAAATGTTGCTCTGAGTTCTTATTTGGAGATGGCATTTCAGGGGCAGAATCTAGTCCTGAGGCTCAAATTTGCATGTCATCATTCAGTCAGATTTATGTCTCCAATACTAGTGCAAAAAATAAACATATATAAATAATTTCAGCTTTAAGCTATATTTAGTTACAAGTCAAATGCCCAATGATCAACACAGTGCTCACTCTAGTGATTTGATCCTACCTGGGGGGGCATTTATGGCTTCCCCATGGAGGTCCAGCCCTTTTCTATCTTGCCCCAGCAAAAAAAATAGCTGGGACCAGTCCACTGTTATCAGAGCAGTTTGTGTTCTGGGAGGACATGTAGCAGGACACAGGAATGGTGAAAACACTGGATGCATATATTAAATCTGGCTGTTGCCTCAAGTTTTGGCTCTGCACCAGCTCCTTTAAGAGCTGTTGGAGGGGCTGATTTGCAGTCAGGATGCCAGGCAAAGATTCCAGTAGGAAGAACAGGTTTTGCCCTCTGTTGGGTGATGCACCCACCTAACTGCAGGGGATCACTTTCCTGACAGTGTATTTGCTCTAAGCAACATAGCTCTGTGCTGCAGAAGCTCTTGGGGTCTTTAGGCCAGTGAGGATGTAACCAGATTAATGCCAACTGCCCTGGCCTGGAGCTGCCCCCCACCCCCAGAGATGTCCCCCAGGAGCTGTTAGGTGGCAGGGCAGTGGTAAACAGCACTGCAAGTGAAAAGCTGCAAAACTCCAGTAGCAGACCCAGCATGTCTTTCAGTGGCTATCACACAGTTTGGAAACAATGCAGGATTAAACTTCACACCAATTAAAGGTCAACAAAACAATAGCATGTTCCAATTTGTTGTATGGCTCTGAGGCACGGGCTTAGCTATTGACAAATATTTGGTGCATTCTAGAGATATTTTTTCCCAGTGCCATCTGTGCATTGAACAGCACATCAGATGGAAGGGTGGAATTGAGAGAATGTTTTGGAGTGTGCCAGCATCCCAGGCTTGGCAGCTGTGATCAGCACTGCTCTGGTGGCCTCCAAAGGCAAACAATAGGATGAGTCCAGCAATGCTGCTTTGCTAACCTAGGAGATGTAAAATTGACAACACCAAGTGAGAACAGCTGATAACAAGCAGTTCCTGCTGGTGCCAGAATATCTCAGTTTGCAGTGTGATACTGGCTGCATGAAAATAAGGAAATTCTGCCAGTCAGTAGCTGCTGTGGCAGAAACACCAGCTACAAACAGAGCTTTGTTTGCAAGGCATGATGCTGAGTCCAGCAACTTCATTGCAGCCATGACTATTAGGGTAATAAAGTCTCCTTGTAGACCTGGCCATTCTTTATCTCAGTTGATGAGCTAAAAAATAAAGCTATTTATTAGCTCCACTAATTGTTTATAACAACATTTCTCTATATATTATATATTAGAAATATATATTTCTATATATTTCCCTTCACCTCCTCCAGGAATTAGTGGGAACTTTCATCTGTCCTTCTGAACACAAACTAAAGGCATCACCTTTGATGTGATTAAGGTGAGAGTACCAACATCATCCTTTTCTTGCACCTGCATTTCCCCACTGAGGTCCATTTATCTCCCCTCATTCTTTACATAACTCACTGGTCTCCAACTCTCATTTGCTTGGATGTGTCAATATGACTTCCAGATGTTGCAACAGCCCCAAGTAAACTGCATTTCTTAGCCAGCTCGTTCTGTAGGCAGACAAGACAAGATGGAGAGGGCTTTTGCAATAGGATTTTTCAAGTGCTGACAGAGGAATCCCATGGGCTTTGGAAAGGTGTAGAATTCCCATTGCTGGTAGTTTTTCTGGACTAGGTGGAAGGTTGGTTGGTTGGTAAGGGACTTGTGCACAGGTTCTTTTAGTTCAGTCAGTGCTGCTTTGAGTGTAGGTACAGTTTCCTTGGCAGACAAAGTAAGTTTTGCATTATGGCACTTTTGAGAGGAGCCTCTTTTGCTAGCCAGGCATGTACAGGAAATACAGAACTTTCTGGGCTTTATTAAAAACACTGGTTTTAATAACTTTTCTAGTATGAGTGATGGGAAGGAAAAACTCTCTAGTCACACAGAAGAGGATTCCAAACTGTCTGAGTTGAGGGAAATAGGAGATTTATGTAGCAGTTAACAAGGAGCTGTTTCAGCAACCATTGTAAAAAAACAGTGATGAACTGCAGTCAAGATTCAGAAGCCATCAAGTAAGTCTGCCCTAGTACTCAAGGGATGGCCATCAAATAATGAAAAAAAAACTCAGTGAAAGTCAGGAGGAAAATGTTATGATGCAGAAGTTCACAGCTGGGAAAAAAAAGATTCTCCAGACTACCACATGGCTGTGGGGACAGGGATGCTGCAGAAGACTCTTAGAGCTTGGATTTTATCCTTAGAGGAACTATGGTGACACAGAGGTCTTCAATTCAATTTAATGTGGCCTAAGACTAAAGATAAATTTGTGGGGTAATCTTGGGGAGATGAATAAATTTCCATGTATAGAAAAGTGGCCAGTTTGTCCTCTGATGTAAATGAGCACAGATCCATTATCTCGATGGTGATGAATCTATTCCAATGCAGTGACCTGGCATAAGATTAAGAAATGTACAAAGTCTGCTTTTCAACTCTAGAATGGCACCCAGTGTAACTCTGTTGGCCTTATTTGGCTCTGCTGGCATTAACCCCATTAAGTACTTTGTAATTCATCTGTAAACAGTTTTTGGTTTTCCCTCAGTTCCTTTCCCATACACGGATTTTTTTCATGTCCACTTCACATCATTAAAATGATGCAAGCAACAGCCAGAAGAAACACAGAGACCAAGGACTGAGCAAAGCCCAAGTGCTGCAACCCCTTTACTGAGACCCATCTCTTTTGGTGCTGTTTAGTCTTCCCCTCACCCCAAAGAAAAAAAATTGTCCAAAGAACATAATGTAACTATTTGAGCTCATATTAAAAACACACATTTTCTTTCTATATTGGAAGAGCAGTAAGATTTATGTGCCAGATTCTCAGCTGGAGTAACTGAGCACAGTTCTACTGATTTACACCAGCTGAAGGTCTGCCCAGATGTTCAGAGAAGGGTGGATGGAGGAATCTTCCAGTTATATGGAATTTAGATTGACAGTCACTTCCTAAGCTCAATAGTTCTTCAGAGATGCTGAAGTATCTTGTAAGTCATCCAGATATAAATGTCAAGGCCCCATTATTTTTCCATGGATCCTAGGGAGCAGAAAGGCTTGTGGACTTATTCTTCAAAGATGTGGGTGAAGGCCACATGGATACCTCCACCCAGCTGTGAAAACAGGATCTTGGGAGGATCCAGGGGCAGATGGGGGTCAGGCACTGAGTTTTTTTCTGTGGATGTGTTTTTGTTGTGCCATGGTAAATGCTGAAGGTAACACACTGGGGTGGGGAAGGAGGCAGAGCAAGGTCATGCTGAAGACTGTCTGACTTGTCTAACTGGGCTGAGAGAAGGGTAGGGCAGAACCATCACCCCAGGGAGAAGGAAAGAGAAAAAACATGCTGCACTTTTGTCATATTCTCCAAGGAGCCTCCCCTAAGCTCTGTGGCAAAATCTCCTCACCTCACTGAATGGGAAGTCACCTGCAACCCTAGGAAATACAAAGGGCAAATGGCAAGAGTTAGCACATGCCATTGCTGCTCTGTGGCAATGTTTACTTAGAAAAGCCTGAGATTGTGCTGAGATACCAAGGTGGTGGGAGTGTGAGAGCAGATAAAAACTGAAGCCTCAACCCTCCCAACTTCAGGAATTTTCATGTCCCGTTGTCAGCTCTAGCTGAAGGAGGACAGCACATGGCCCAGGTTGGAAGGCATCCTGCAGAAGTACCAGCACAAGTTGCTTGCCCCACTTTTACCCAGGTTGCTTGCACTATAGTGAGTACTGGGCTTTGGACAGTCTCCTGCTTTAGGTAATGTCACTCTGAGCCTTTCAGAGTGGGTGACACATTCTGGGACTTGGGTGAAGCAACAGGGCTTTCCCTGCTTGGTAGAGAGCAGTCTGGAATGTTGTATTTCGGATGTCTCTGAAACTTTAGAGTCCCTGAAGCCCTGGCAGAGTGAAAACCATGCAGTATCTTTGAGCTGAGGGCATATGGATTCTTGCTAGATTTGACTTGGCCATTCAGCTTCTTTTGGGGCAGAATTTGGGCTTCACAGTTCCCCATCTGGTGGGAGAAAACATACCACGACTGCAACAAAAGTCATCATATTCTTGCCCAATTCAGCTGGTGTTTCCAGGGCCAATAGTTGTTCTCAACAGTTTCTAAAGGCTTCTGCACGTGATGAATCATAAGGCTATGCTTAGAGATGGCATAGCTGATTTGATGTGGTGCACCCAATAACCACATGCCTGCTGGAGGACTTCTCCTTGGCTTGTAGGCTTCACCTCATGACCTCATTTTCAAGCAAGAGTTAAACTATAACTAAATTGCTTTGCAGGTTGGTACAAACAGAGCCTGAGGCACTCTTTGCATTTTCCTCAATTAAAATAGAGAGTAGAAGCACTTTGGACAGTGGACCAAATCTCAGAGAGATGTGGCATGTCCAGTAAAGCAGCTCTACTGGCTGGACCTATGTGGTCTAGCTATGGATCTCATGGATTAGAGATAAGGAATGCAGGTGATTTCCAGCTGTGCTCCATAGGGGTTGCCTTCCAGAACTTCTAATGTTGGATAGTTTTTACCTCAAAAGGGGTCAGGAATTGGTTTGTGGCTCCACATTTCCCCAGCACTGATCCCAGTGAGGACACTGCCTGTGCTGGAAGACTCCTAGATTCTAGAACAATATATATAGACTAAACTCATGAATATTTGCATTGAAATGCTGCCTGTAGGGCCTGACAGAGTAGTTAAGCTGAGAGAGTTCCAGGTGCCCTGTTGTTGGTCTGGATTTTCTATGTTGTTATCCCACAAATCTGGCCAATCTCCAGTTTTTGCTGTCTGTTTGCAAGACAATTAATTACAACAAAGAAGCAAATAAAAGGCTTTCTTCCACACTAACTATGTATAGTTGTTTTTTTCTCAGGTGGAAAGTTGTGGTAACATGACAATATAGAGTTACACTACTTAAAGTACATTTCTTCCTCTTGTAATTTTTTTTTTCCATGGGTGCAACCACAGAGCTTTTGAAGATGCTGTGTTAATACATAGCACTGAGAGATACACTTTGGTTTTCACTCCTTAATTACACCTCTTCATGGAACAAGCTAAACCAAATAATAACTGCCCCTCCCTCCTCTGCATGCTCTAGAAAAGTGGCAAAGTATTGAACATTCCTCTGAATTTTGCTTGGTCAAGAGGGGTCACTTTGGTTCTGCTTCTATTGTGTAGCTGGAGGGGAATTTTTCAGGTCTTAGTTCTCTTCAGCAAACATGTTGGTCTTGGCAAACCTTTGTGATGGAGAGAGGCAGAGTGTGTGAAAACAACAGTAGCATTTGCAGAGAAACTTTACTGAGTGTGAGCACCTGGGACTATAATGTGTGAAACAGGTTCCACTTCTTGGGCTTCCCAGTTGATTCTGACTCCAGCACCTCCACTGGTTTGGATGGTCTGAGACCCACTATGAGCTGTGGATCTCCTGCTACACATGGAGATCAAGTGACTGGTCCCACAGGGAAGCCTGTGTGTGAGAGGCACCAAAATCTGCAAATTATTTCCCCCCCCTCAGACCCCAAGTCTGAGAATATTGTGACAGTAGCAAACATCACATGGAAAAATAACTTCATTTATTATGGGTTAGATGACAGAAAATTCAAGCAGCATGGGAAGAATTGGTGGGGAGGGATTATGCTCTGCTTAGAAGTAGCATTTACATTTGTGCTCCTTATTGAAATAACATTTCTTGTTGGAATGCTGGCAGCTCAGGCCCCATCTCTTCCTTGTCTGCTGTGATGTTGCCATGTAAAAGCCTGCCCAGCTGTTGGTAAAAATGAAGATATTCTGCAGGATTTTGGAAAACATCTGTGTTTTTCTTCACTTCAGCTTCTAAAATGGCTGTGCAGCACTGGCACTGCTGTACAGATGGTGTTCTGCAGCCAGTCTGGATCAGTGGTTAATGTATAGACAGAGACTGCTTTGGGAGATGTACCCATTTAATATGTTGTATCCAGTGCCCTCTAGGGCTCTGGGATTGCAGCTGTTAAATGCTGCCCAGCAAAGTTGGGTACCATGAAGAAGAGGAGCAGGAAGCAGAGCCCTGCTGGAGTCTGTATGAGCCCATCCTAAGTCACCACTGTCACCTAGATGCTGCTCTGTGACTTGCTGAATATCACTTTGGTATTTGCTTTGGTGAATCCTTCCTCTTGGAAGCAATCCCTAATCCTTCTTTCTGCTGGACCAGGGTTGTTGTTCATCCCTGTTTGTTCTCCTTCAGACTCCTAGGAGAAAATGCTCTGTATTACTCAGCTGCTTGGGGAACCCTTTTAATCCTCCTCCTTTTTCAGGGTTTTCCTGCTTTCACAGGTTCCTTTCACCACCCCCCATTTCCAGTAGATCAGTTAGTGCCTGTGTATACTCTGTCCCTTCCTGATATTGGCATCTGGGCAAAGAACCAGTTTGATCCAAGGTGCCAGATTCAGCTGAGGGATGATGATAATGATCCAGCTGCTGCTGCTGATCCAACTGAGGTGAAATCTCAGCAGTGTGTGAGATAGCAGGGGAGAGGAGGCTGGCACAGAGCCTTGCTGGCACATAGCTCACTCTGTCCTTTTACCTTCACAGCTACTCCAAGCTACAAGATGAACATGCTTTTGGGAGCAGAGGCAGATCTGGGCCAAACTTCTCCTGGCTAAAATACCCTGACTCCTTAGGGCAGGTAAAAGAGCAATACTATCAGTAGCTTAATCTTAGACAGGAGGCACAGTGTGTCGTGTTGGACTTGTTTGGAAATGGAAATTATGTTCAGCTTTGGGAGTGCTCAGGAAAAGTTTGCAGTTGTTAAGGGGATTTTAGTGAACTGGAAATCTGTTGATTGGCCTGATTAATTGGGGGTAGGGGAGTTGATTCTGGAGTTTGAGGCACTGACTCATGTGGGTTCCTCCTGTCACTTGATGCTGATTATATGTATTTATATGACAGTTTTTCCCCACGTGGATTTTTCCCAAAGAAACACTGAAATCAGTGAATATATCTGACTTGGTGTATGAGAAGTGAAGGTTCTTGGCTTCTCTATCTCTGAGTTTTTCCATCTGTAAAATGGCTGCAAAGATTCTTGAAAAATACTTTGATAATGCACTTTGAAAATACTCCAATAAAATATGTCCTATGTAATGCCCACATGTTATGCTTTGCAGGGCATATAGACCCACAAAGAGCTGTCACCATAGGGTGAGCAGGGACAGGCTGGGCAGAGCATCCCAGTGTCCCATGGAAGGGATTTTTCTGCCCAGTTCCTGGTGTCCATGGAGGTGGGGGCTGTCAGTTGGGCAGCAGCACCAGCTCCCTCTGCCTCCCTTGGGACAGGGCATCCCAGCTACTACATGCCTTGGTTAGTGCTGGTCAGTTGTCTTCTTGCCACTCAGAGATCTCTAGATCATTTTTAGAGGTTTGCAATGATTTTCAGAATAATTTCTGCTCACGTCCCTGCCCAAGAAATGTCTTGCATTATTCTGTTAGCATTTGCAGTGCAGTTCACTTTGCCTTAACTTGTTGAAGATCCTATTCAGATTAAAGGGCTGTTTTATTGACTTGTGTGTAATGAACTCTTGCTAATGTTCTCTAAGAGAGCAAAGCTGCACCTCCTCCTTTTTCTGATCTTGATGCCATGATGCTCTTTCTGTGGAAATGGGCACTTGCTATTGATGCAGTTTGTCTACTGACTCAAAGCTTTTGTCTTCCTTTTCAATTACATCTCATAAATTTGGACAATCCAACAATTTATTTAAATCTTATGGTTTAAAAGCGATCAAAATTTTGGCTAGTGTAGAAAGGCAAAGAGTAAAAGCCTGCTTCCAATAGCTTTGGCTATCTTCTCACAGAAAAATTATCCATTATTTTGAGATCAATACAAAGCTGTATTGGGAAAACCACAA
>JAOEGS010016889.1:10827-21290 GCA_025447755.1 Corythornis vintsioides | reverse complement strand
CTTCAGCACTTAATATATGGCTGGAATGTAGGTATATTCTCAATCTCAAAATTAACTCTACCACAACTGCATGGATGTGTTTTTTTACCTTGTTTAATGTGTTGTTGAAGGCCCTTTTGTTGAAGATTGAGTACAAGTCTCCAGTTTTTAAAACACACTGGTTGAGAAGAGCTCACTTCTCAGGTTTTGAGCTTCCAATTTTCCAGCTTAAAATGGAAATGGCAAGATGTTCCTGAGAGATTTCTCCAAGAAGCTGTGCATGGCTGATGGGCCAGGGGGAATACAGATTCTGCTTTCTGCCTGGGAGATTGCTGGGCATATTTGGCTTTGTTTTAGTCTTTCTTGAGCTGAATGTCTCCCATCTAAATGGTATTTGTGGCAGATTGTCTTCAACCTTGATCTCTGTCTGCAGGTGAGGGTCAGAAGGTGCACTGTGGGCTCGGCCTAGAGCCCAGAAAACTCGAGGCATCTTCTGGGAGATAACAGAGGGAAATTTTTGTCTTTATTTATAGCAAGCTTTCTTATATTTATATTTTCTTACATATTTCCTACCTTATATTAATAATTCCCTCCACTGGGCTTGCTCTCCTCTTATGTTAGGCTCTCTTCATATGGTATTATTCAACCATCCCCATCAGGCCTTGCTTTTGCCTAAAGCCTTCCCGGATGTAAACGAACACAACAGCACTAGGCTGGCCATTATTTAAGTTATACATTAATTCAAAGCTATAGCAGGATTCCATTACTAGCCTGTAACAGATTACTTATAAATAGTAAAATATTTAGTGATTTTGATTTTGTTACTCAAAGAAAAGAAAAAGCTTTAATGTCTTAATTCCAATTAAGCAATTCACAACTGGGAACCAAAAGGAGTTAAAAAGTAATTATAAGGAACTGATTTCTCCCCATCCCTGAGGATCCAGATGCATCTGAGAAATTCTTTCCAGCAAAGAGTTTAAGTGGCAAATTCTGCTTTCTTTAGAGTTGTTTGTGCTGATTTCAGATCAACTAAGCAAACTAAGGCCAAATACCAAGTAGGAAACCTTGCTGACTTACCTGGGGGTCGTTCTCATGGTTTTGTAAAGAAGAATAAACCTTTTTATGTTTTTCCACAGGGAAAAAAAAAAAGGAAAAAAAAAGGTAATGGCACCACTGGGAGTTTGCTGCACCTCGACCCCTTTGTGAAACTGCCACTTACTTCAGTGAGTCACAGCTCCCAAGTAGTAAACCTGTCATATTGTTCTTGCTTCCCAGTTTCCTTATTTATAATGTAAACATACATCCTCTGGGGAACCTGACCTTTTTTTCAGTGTTTGTATTTGATTCTAATTCGAACTATTTGCATAGGAGACCAATTTCCATTCTCTGCTCTTGTGGCAAGTACACCACGTTTTCTATTAAAGGAGTCAGTTTTCTGATTACTAAGGAAACTAAGAAGGTTTACAGACAATAATGTCATAAAACGTGCAAAGTTATTAAAGGTACAGCCTATTATTTCTTTTATGGGCAGACCAGGATGTTAGAAAAGCCTTTCTCGAGTCTCCCAATCTCTGCCTGGTTATTTACCAAAGTGACAAAGTTCTCAGGCTTGAAGTTCAGCTTTGCCTCTTGAGGCTGCCTTGTGAAGGGTTTTGATGTCTATTCATTCCCTGAGGTTTCAGCTTTGCAACCTTAAGAATTTAAGAGCCAAACCCTGGACTTTCTGCATCAGCTTGGTCAACTGTAGCAAAATACTGTCTGTTCTTCTGGTGTGGCACAAATAGGAGAAGAAATCTTGGGAAGGCTGGGCTTGAGTTGGCTGTGCATGGGCTCCTCCAGGTCCTGTGCCAGGTTTGACAATAAACTGTAATGGCTGGGTTAGCAGAAGGGATAAGCTAAATACCAGGGGAAATGTGGTTGCAGAACCTCTGTACCAGGACTTACTTTCTTGGCAAGTGGGAATGACCTGGGTGTGAAGGGACTGCATGTCCCAAGGCAGGTGGCACTGACACAAGACAGTCTCAAAGGATGGGTTTTGGAGGATATTGTGCTGACCTTGCCCAGGACACTGCATGGGGGTCTTGAGTGCCATTACCCACCTGATCCTGCTGCTCAGCCCTGTGGCAGGGCACTCAGCACTGAGCCACTGCTGCATCTTGCTTTGTTTAATCTTAACTTTGTTTTGCAGGCTACAACATCACATGCCACCAAGTGATCTGGGGACAGTGTCACCCAGGCCAGATCTCAGAGGATGTTTTGCTTTGATCTTTCCTTCCCTGTAAATGTAAGAAACCACAAAGATTTTGACTCCCTCAGAAATTGCCATGAGATGAAAATCCTGCTGAAGAACAATAGCTGCAACATGGTTAGAACATTTTAGTTTTGCTCCTACGTGTTCCGTGCAATGCTAGGCTGTGGTTATGCTTGTGGAGCAAATAGCTCATTCCTACTGTTACCATGTGGCAGAAGCACTCCAGAGATGTGAAAGCAAGGAGGAGCCATTGCAGTCTTACGTTGGATCCCATGTTCCTAAGCCAAAAATTCCTGTTTTGGCTGCCCTGAGCCTATAAATGAGATTATAATTGGGATAACTTGGGCCTGGTCTTGCAGCATGGTTTAATCCAAATGTCTCAGGGTCTGGAGGGCTGCTGATAGTTGTGGAATCCAGCCCTGGGTTGAGGACTGGTGCAGAGTCTTAGGATGGTGTAATAGCTCAGCACAGTGTACATGTAACTTCACTGCAGTTACTGCAGGAGCAGTAAGTGAAATCTCACAATGTTCATACATATTATCTGTAAATGCTTTTCTTTTAAAACTCTTCTGCTATGCCCATCTCAGATGCTGGGGTGTCAGCCAGACCTACCACAGAAAGTGAGTTTGTCACCCCTGAGGAAGCCTCTATGGATCTATTGAGGATGACAAATCCCCCTGCTCGCCTTGGAAGTTGTTCTGCTGATTGATTGTCACCCTTGCAGTTAAAAATTAAGCTGAGGAGGGCTGTGTATGAGCATCCTACACTAAGGTTATTACTTTATTTCTTCTATAAAATCTAGGGCACTTATTGTGTTATGTGTGGGGGGGGAGCTGGATGAACCCCACATCTGCCACAAGGTCAGCCTGGCTTTGCTGTCTCAGACACATTTGCATCAATCTCTCTCTCCTCACTCCTCCTTGTGACTCAAATGCCATCAAAGAGCACTCCACATCCATAAAATTTCAACTAATTGTAATCACTCTGTAAGGGAGATTTATGACCTACCAAAGCAACATGTAAAAAGAACCACACTGGGGCCACTGGAGCACCTGCTGGGACCAGCACCAGGGCCCTTCATTCATGGGGTTCAGAGCTGGCAAACCTCAGCTTTGCCCTGAGGGAAAACCCCAGTATTTTCCAAGTCCCCTAGGTGAGCAGTGGCTCTACCTTTTGGCTGTGAGCAGAAGGACAGAGTCAGCTACCTCTGAACTTTTGCAGGAGGCATTAGGATGGTGGTTATCCTGGGTATCAGGCTCTGCTCCTTCCAAGACTTTCCTCCTGGATATCAAACAAACATTTCTTTTTATTAATTTGTGGCAGGGAGGAGGAGCTTTAAAAGGCCACATTCGGCTGAGGCTTTCCAGTTCCCCTTCAAAAACGTTTCTCTCCCCCTACACCCCAGCAGGGAGGAGCTGTAGGAGTCCCCATCCTCACTCCTGGTCTCACAGCTCCACCTGCTGTTGCTCTGCTCATCCCAAAGTGGGGCTGAGCCGGGTTGTTTTTCCTCCTTGGAAAAATGACTAGGTTTAAATTTTCCTTAATAATTAAATTATTAATTTGGCAATTTAATTAATTAGTTAATTAATTTGGAAATAATATGGGATTATTCTTTTCCTCTGAGAAAAGGCCAAAAGTATTCATAGCTATGAAGTGGAAAACGTTCATGGATTTGTATTTATTTTTTAATTAATTTTCTTACAAACACTTTTTGCCCCTACTGTTTCAGGTTGCTTTGCTGCTGGATAGTGGGAGAATTTCAATAGCCTGTTTTAATTCCCAATCTTTATTATTAAGAACTTGAAAAGATCATGATGAAAAGGCTACAAATATTGCTGTTAAAATAAACCCTCTCTGTGCTCTGATCCAGATACTGGAGTTATTCCTTTGGACAGCTGATGGAAAATATTTCTTTTAACTGAGGCAGAGGGTATTCATACCAGTCTGCAGCCCCCCCACTCCTCTGACTGGTTTTCCCTGCACCTCAGAAACTTGCCTGCCCCCTCGGCTGTCTTTGATCTCAGCTGCTCCAGATGTTGTGGGTAACATCTGCATGCTGCTCCTCTCCTCTCTCTGCAGGCTGCCAGCAGAGAGCACCTCCAGCAAGCCTCCTCTGGTTGGAAGGTGGCAGTGATGGCAAGGTTCTGGGCTCTGCCTGTGTCCTGAGAGGCCAAGGACAAAGAGCCCTAATACCTTTCTAGCATCTGTCAGTTCTGCCAGAGGTTAAACAGAGCCCTAATTGGGAGAGTTCAGGCTTCCCTTCATCTACTTAAATGCTAAAACTGGCCAGAGGTGCAGGGGGAAGAAAAGCTCTTACAGCCCTTCCCTGCACACAGATTTAATGACCAGCTTTCCTCCATTCCATCCCTCAGGTGTATCAGAGCAATTAGCTGGTTGGTCACTCATGTGTCCTGCTCCATGTAGGGCTCATTCACTTTTTGAGGACCTAAAAAACTGCTCTTTTTTATTGGTGTGAAGTTAGTTGTCTTGTGAATAGTAACACAAGCTGATACTGGTACCAGTAAGAGCTGTTTCTAGAGCTCTTTCTACCCGTGAGGAGTTCCACATCTCTCTTGATGGGAAGCTGAGCAAAAAAGTCTTCTCAGCAACTCATCTGCTGAGTGGCAAAGGTCTTAGCCCCTGAAAGCCTCTTCCCTGCTCATTCATCTGCCTCTTAGTCTGCATCTCTATTCAGTCTGATGTTCTGTGCTTTGTGGAGGCAGAAAGTTAGAAAATATTAAATGAGAATATTCTTTCTGTTCCAGTGAGAAAATGAAACTCTGGTCTGGTTTGTGGCTGCCTGAAATGTGAAAGAGCTCCTGGTTTTGCCCCAGCCTTTGTGAGCCACAGGGAGTGAGTCATTTGAGGTGGGTTTAGATGAATTCAGCCTAGCTGTGACATAGGAGCAGCTGGTAGTGCCTGGAGTGGGTGTGTTGGCATGTACCTGGGTTTCCACCAAGTCCTGCCCCAGACATGTGCTTTTCTGGGGTGACTCAGTCTGCAGAGATGGGACAACACCACCAGCCAGGGGTGGCATCAGACCTCCTCCATTGCAGCCCCACTGGCATGACTCCAATAGTGGGGAAAACAGGGCTGGGAGCTGTTGTTGTTGTTCCAAACTTACTTGTTGAGCTGAAAGCTCCAGAGTTTCCTTGAAGCTGCATGTCTGTTGGAACACCTCTGGACAGCCCCTTGGAGATGCTTGGCATGGTCCCACCCTGGAGCCTCACAACTCCAGCAAGTCCTTGGTCTTTTGTGTCAAGAAATTCTTTGATTAATGAAATGAAGGAAGAAATCTGTTTGAAGGCAGCCTTTCTATTGACAGATATCTCCAAAGGCCATGGAAAGGACCTTTGGAGCCAAGTCTCTGCAGTTCAGTGATGCAGATCCAAGGCAGCATTTTCTTTTGTATTGTTTGGGGTGGGTTTTTTTTGTAGCCAACTTGCCTTCTCAGCTCATCAACTGAAGGATTTTCTGGGTCAGCAGAGACTCTCCTCATGGCCCACACCACGAGGCCCTGGGTCACACCAGCACAGGTGTGCTGGTCCCAGGGACAGGAGGATAATGGTGGGGGATGCAGGGTGACATCTCTGGGACCTGATCCTTGAAACTAGGTCACCTCCTGTGACAGCAGAAATGACTCCCAGCACAGATGGCAGATGGGACCTGGGAATGACCTTACCTCTTGGTCATTTGCTCCTGGCCAGCTTTAGCTGGTGCACTGCAGGCAGTTCTTTGGTGGCATGTGCACCTGGGGCTGAGCTTGCTGTGGCCAGGAGGTCCCTGGGACAGCCACTCGTGCAGGGCCAGGCAGAGGAGATGGAGCTAACAGGGATGGTCTTTAACTCTCTCTGCTGTCTGGGGCTTTTGGGATTTGTTCAGGCATTTTCACCTCCTGTGGTAGAGGTGCCAGCCTTATGTCCCAGTGTCCCCTCTCTGGAGCAAAGAATTGTCCTGCCACAGCTCACCCCAGGAAAAAAAGAGGGTCCCTTTCCCTTCTCCTGTTTTACTCTCCCTATCCCGTGCCCTGTTCTTGTGAGGGGCATCCCTTTGGAAAGGATGGGTTGACACAGTTCTCTCCACCTCTCAGTCATCAAGTTCACTTCAACACTGAAAGAAAGGGAAAAAGAAACAACCCATCCCTGGTTGTACAAAGGCAGTTGTGCAAATGCTGCAGTGGCCAGTTAAAACTCACTCTTTTTACTCGTGTCTTGTTATTACTGAGGAAAAAATAATAGAAATAGTAAAGGTGCTTATCTCAAATCTGCCCTTTGTGGGCAGTTGTAAATACCTTAACTGATCTTGAAAGCAGTGCTGGTTTTCTTTCATTTCAAAGTGCACTTAAGAGAAGTTACACACGTTTAAGGACTTTACTGATTGACTAACAGGTGAAAAAAAAACCAACCCAGCACAGGCTTCTATTACATTGTTATGCCATATAAGCACCTTGCATAATTACCTTAGCCCCAACATCATTTTAATTATGTTAGAATTAGTGCAAAGAATGTTATCTGAGACTCGTGTAGATATTTTTTGCTCTCTCAATACTTTTGATGTGCCTAGCAAGAGATTAAGGTTTGCTTTGATAATTAGGCTGTTGCATGTGGCCAAAAATTCATTACAGACGCAGTTAATTAAGTTGTCAACAAAGCTTTGGTCTCTGGTGGGTGAGAATAATTCAGTGACTTTGTTTGGCTTGACAGGGGATTTTCCTCTTGGTGCTGCCAACCCTGGCTGTCCTTGGGGGCCCACAGCAGAGGGGCATTTTCCTGGGGGCCACACGATGTTGTGCAGGCCACGGTGCCCATGGTGGTACCACCCTGTAGCAAAGGGAGAGGAAACATCAGGTCTGAGCTGAAGCAAAGCTGGAGGTGCCCCTCCAGATGATAGAAGTGAGAAACACTGAAGTTTATCCTTCACAAATGGATGAACTTCCCCTTGACAAGGGAATGAGGGGCCTCAGGACCAGTCCTGCCACTCAGAGCTGGTGTGGAGAGCCCACCTTGTGTCTGGGAGATGAGCTGGAGAACTTCTGTTTGTATTGTGGGTCCAGACTGGGACCAAATGTTTTCCCATGCTCGTGTTGTCAGAAATCCAAGATTTCCCAAATATCCTTTTTTCTGTTGCAGGATCTCTTCAGCCTGGAGTGAGCCCTCTGTGCCTCTGCAGCATTGTGCCCCAGTGCCACGACCACGGTATGGTGGGAGGACAGACCTCTCTGGTGAGAGAGACCTCTTGTCACTGCCACTGGCCTTGATCCCATACAGGTGACCTGGGAGAAGTGTGGCTTTGGGGCATCACTCAAGGACCAAACACTGAGCACCTCCAAACGCCTGATTTCCATTTCAAAGAGCCCATTTGTTTTATCTGGCAATTAGCTTGCATCCTCTGTAGAAAACGACTCCATAAATACCACCAAGCTCCTGGCCAATCTCTCCTTTCCAATATATTTTTTTTTTCAAGTGCATGATTAATACACTTCCCCAGCCCCTGTCTGGGACTGCACGGGGAGGTCAGGGAGCAGGTAAATGAAAGAAAATGGCTTCACTTGGCATTGACTGGGCTATTAATCACTGCCCAGTTTCTATAAATCACAGCAGATGGCAGAAACAAGCAGGTACTCATGGGAAACGACACACTGTGCATGATGGGAACAGTGGAGAGCAGCAGACACTGGCAGAAGAAGAGGAGGAGGTTGCTCCTTGTCCCACTGTCACCTCACCCACGAGTCACCTCTACATGTGGCAGCTCTGCCTGGTGAAAAAACAGCTGTAAAAACTTGCAGCAGCCCTGCAAAAATTCACCTGGTCAAAGCTGGGTTGGTGGCTAAAAACTTTTAATGGGAGCAATAATTACCAATTGTTTTGTTTCTTTTTTTTTCTCCCAACAGCCAATGCTCATTGTTGCTTTGCCCGAGACCAGAAGCAGATGGGAAACATGTGAGAAGAATTTACATGAAGAAAGTGATAATAAATCCTAAAGAGAACATACATGTGGCAACTGTGTTCATCCAGGTACTTTCTGTGCTGTAATGTTGGTGGATCCACTTTGCCTGCCTGGGAAATAAGGGTGCTCCTTTCCAGAATGGGTGACCCTCTTCTAATACCACTCTTCAGTGCTGTGGGGGTTGTTTCCCAGGCTCTGTGTCTGTAATGAATCTATAGCAGCAGCTTTGGGTAGTGGAAAGCAGCAGCTTTTTTTTCAGGACACACATGTATCAATGAACCAAAGGAGTGTTAAATACAGAGGCTGTGTGAAAGACAAGGCAAATGCAATTTCTGAGCTCTCCTCTCCTGCCCATTGCCAGTGCTAGTGAAACCTCTTGCATTTGGTATTTCTTTTCCAGGGAATGGAATTTTTCCTGTCACCTTTCTTGTAGAAAAGAGGGAATTCATTCTTTTCCTTCTTGGATGCAAGACCTTACATTATGCTACTCAGTTTTGCTTTCCCAGACCCTTGCATTCCCCTGCTGACCACAGCCAGACCTGCAGCTGGATGCCCTTGGTACTGCTCAGCAAGGAGGGTAGCACTGATACCCACAGTGACTCCTGCACAGCTCTCTCCTCCAGCCCTGGTAACAACAGCAACCACTGCCTTTTTGCTGGCAAAATAGCTGGCATAGCAAAATGGACCTGTGCCAGGCAGCTCGAGCTGGGGCTCCCAGCTCTGGTATGGCCAGCAGGGAGAAAATGCTCCAGAGTAGGGGAAAAACTCTGCTCCAGGTCAGTCTGTCCTGTCAGTGGAGAAAAGGCTGGACAAAAGTTGGGCAGTGGACATTGTAAGCAGGTTTAAGACTGGTGGACAGCTTGTGTCCATCCCAACAAAGGTCAGTATGGAGAATGGTGGAGAGTTGAGTGTTCTGGGGTGTGTGCTGGTGAGCTGGCATGAGGCTGAGGGAGTGTGAGTGGCACAGGGTGTGGGGTGATAGACACAAAGTGAACTGGGAAGCAGAGCCTGTGACCTGCAAAGAGAGGGGGGAGAAAAAACATCAAAGAAACCAAAAGGACCCATCGAGAAGAGTCGAGTGGGAGATGTGAAGCAGAAGATGTGTGAGATCCTGAGAGGAGATGAATATGCCATAGCCAAGAAAGCTTCACATTCTGAGGAGGGGTGATGGAGAGGATGGCATGGGGACTTCAAACACCAGCTGGGTGGCCCTGGAGCTCGATGAAGTCATCTGCCCCAGCCCAGGAGCTGCTGGGGGACTGGTGAGAGGCTCCCGTGGCTCCCCCCACAGTGCAGCTGGATTGGCTGAGGAAGATAGCTGCTCGCCTCCACAGGCAGCTGTGTGCAGATGTTTTCCAGCCAGGGAAGAGCAGCGAGGGCGTCGTTTGAAAGGAAAGGGGAAAATTGGAGTGGGCGTTGGAGAAAAACTGCTGCTGAAGGAGACCCTGCTCTCAGGGGTTATCTGCAGCAACCCAGGGTCAAAGCTCTTTTTCATTCTTGGTTTGTTTTGGGATTGGGTTCCTTCCTACCACTCGCTGTACTGTTTAAATGGGATGGTTCTCACCCCAGACTGAACCTGTTTGGCTGCTCCCCAGCCACCCCACGTCCCTGCTGCCCTGCCTGGGCTGTTTCCAGCAGCTTGGAGGGGAGGGCTGAGTCCACCAAGCCCTTCCTGATCCCCTCCCAGCTCCCCCCGCAGGCCTCACGGGGGCCTAATATTTGTGCATGTGTGTTTTAACACGGCATATGGTCTTCATTACATGCAGACTTCTCACTTCCATAATTATACCATGATGGGAGTTCCTGTCAAAGCCATAAAGCAAATTCGCTTCCCCCCCTCCCTGCCCCATCCCTCCCCCCCCACCAAACTGGAAGGGGGTCTCCAGTTTACAAGGAGGAGCCCCACCTTGGCATTGCACCGTTAACCCTTTGCAGATCAGCTTTTGTTTTTAACGAGCAGCCTGGGGGAGGGGGGGGGAGGTCCAGGTTTTGGTTGTGTGAGAGCCCAGAGAAGCCAGCAACGCCTGAGCTCTGCTGGGGAGGGAGGCAAGAGGCATCCTACCCGAGCATCCTCCTGCTTTCCCACCCACCGCTGAAATACAAGCCCCTCTGGCTAGCCCACGGCAGCTGTTTAACGATGCTCTGCAACACTAGGACAGGAAATTAAGGTGGCTGTATCTGCAGGGGAAATTGAAGTGCTCAGCCCGCAATTACCTGCGGCAGAGTTTGGCCAGAGCACCCCCCCCCCCCCCCCCCCCCCCCACACCATGCGGCACCCCACCCGCCG
>JAOEGS010016889.1:0-10817 GCA_025447755.1 Corythornis vintsioides | reverse complement strand
GGGGAAAATAGGGTACACACCCCCCGCCCCGCCCCCCGCCGTGCCCTGCCACCCCCCCCCCCCCCCCCCCCCCCCCCGCTCCTTTGAGAGCCACCACGGGGCTGGATGCTGATGGCTGGTGCTCAGGTGCTGTGGGCAGCTCGGGGCCATGGCCAAAACTTAGCTGGGGGGGCAGGAAAACACAGAGAATTTACGTACAAGTGGCAAAATTCAGATTTATTTGTATTTTTCAGTGGCTGCTGTATTGAGAGACATGGAGATGCTGCAAATTTAGGTGCCTTTTTGCTTGGTGATTGGAAAATAGGTTTGGGAAAGTCTTTGTTTGTTCTTTAAATAGCAAATACAGGAGGGGAAAACTTCTCCCAACTGTGTCTTACTGACCCCTAAGCTGCTAAGAAGCAGGAAAGGACCAGTTGCCCAGATGCTATTGGGATATCCAGGGGATATTGGGAATAGTGGGTTATTGGGATGTCCCCAGTAGGTGTGGGTAGATGGGCTGCAAAGGGCTTGTCCAGGCATCATGCAAGTGATCCACCTTAGCAACGTGTTTGTGATGGCAGGAAAAATCTGATTTCCCACTAGGTGGTAGAGAAGAGCTTGGCTGAAAATCCTGCTTCTCACAGCTGAGCACAAGGGAAGGGGGTGTTCATATCAAATTAAAGACCTCTCTTTTACCCAAGACTCCAGCTGGGGTGCTGCAGCAGAGAGCTGAGTGACAGGCAGGGTGCTGAGCAGGGCACGAGTGCCAGCAACCCAGCAAGCACCAGGTCCCCCTCACCTCTAGCCATTAGAGAGATTTTCTTGCTGTCTAGTCCTTTGTATACCCTTCCCATCAGCCAAACCTTCCTTGATGTTCAGGCTCAGTTGGCCTGGGCACAGTGGCAGATGCAGCCAAGGGTCAGCACCTCAATTCCTGCTAAGATCAAAGATTGGTTTGAATTTTCAGCCCCTGCTTGCTCTAGTTTGTGCTTGCCAGGCCCCTTTGCAGGGGTTGAGAGATGAGTTTTGGGCAAGGAGTGAGGCAGCAGCCTCAGCATCCCACCCTCTCCCCCCAGCTCTGGTGTAACCCATTTTGCCTTAGGAATTTTTTTTGCACTAAAAAGTTCAAAGGAGGAAGGGTGGCAGGTGGTGTGGACTGGGGATGTGTCAAGATCATCACTCAAACATTATACCTGCCTTTATATTTGCACACCTCTGCAATTCAGAGGCTGGAAGCACTGGCTCTGTTTCTTCAAACTATCTGAAGTCTAACAGCCAAGCTCCTTGTGATGGAATGAATACAGGGAATCTCTCAAACTCCTCTGGGCAAACTGGGTGAATGGGAACTGTGCAGCTGAGCACTCAGGGCTGGGCTTGGCCTGGAGCACTTGTGATCTGAGATGCATGATGCTGGCTTGTATCCCTACATTTCCCATGCATGGTAGACTTGGGATGGGGTGTGACAAAGGTCTAACCCAGTAGTGGTGATGTCTCAATTGGAAGGTCTCTGCAGCCTGGTTGTCTTCATGGCATGAGGATTTAGAGGCAGTCTGTCCTGTGTTTAGATGTCCAGGATGAGTGCTTGAATAGAAACAGCTCAGTTTTCTTCAGATAGCCTCAGAATAATGGAAGACATTTCCTAATAGAGCCCAGGAGATGGCAGACCTGAATTCTAGTCTTTTTTTTGTCAGTTGAAAGAGGTCTGAATCCATATTAACTTCCCTGGAGAGAAGGGTTCCCTCTCAGGAACATACATCTCATGGGTCCAGAAGGAAAATAAACAGCATGATGCTGAAGACTGAACTGGAGGGTGTTCAGCTCCCAGCTGGCTCCAAGCTTCTCCAAAAGGCTGCTTAGTGTGAAAGGGAAAGGTCTTGGAAGCCCCATTGTCCTGGGCTAAAAAACAATCCCACAATCCCCATGTGACATGACCCTGGCCAGTTCATCCTGTGCCAAAACACAGTGTTAGAGTGAGATTTCCTCCAAGGGAAGAAGAGTTCCAAGGCTGATGATGGAATGGAAGAAGGAAGGAGGGTTGTGTGCTTCAGGAGTGGCATGATATTGCCAAGGGAGCCTCTCACCTTGCAGGAGGTTTTGTGTCCAGGTTTTTTGGAGGTGCCTGGTAGATTAGGGGGTGATCAGTGTGAACTGCACAGAGCCACTTAGAGGAGGGGTAGCTCTGGCTTCTGGTGGCTGAAACCCTTCAGACTGTGGCTCTCCTCTGGAGCACAGAAAGAGATGTATTTAATCTGCTTTATTTTAACTTTCCAATCTCCCTTGGACAGGAACAACATGATATAAACAAAGCTTGTGTTGAAACACACTCCTTCTCAGTGTTACACTGACCTTCTAACTTGCTTTCCTCTGGAGAATCTTGATGCATTTTGTTCTTTAATGCATTAGTCTTCACAACATCCCAGGGATGCCAGAAAAAAATGCTGTTACTTCCATCTCTTTGTTTTTATGGATAGGGAACTGAGGCATGGATCAGATAAGTGGATTATCCAGGGTCAGGCAGCAAAACCCATGGCAAGGCAGGACTGAGATCCGAGGTGTCCCATGACCTGCTAAATGCCTTCCAGAGTTTTGATTGCCTTGTTTTGTACTTTTTTTTTCTTCAGAAAACCCAGAAACCAAGCACCAAAGGGGTGTGAGCCAGGGTGGAGAGGTGGTTTTTGGTGTGTGCTATGGAGATGGATTAGAGACCCTGAAACGACTGGAGCACAAAGCTTGGGTTGGCCTGAAAGGTTGGGGTTTTTTTCCTGCAAGAGAAGGTCTGAGGCTCCTGCTGGACACTGCATGGAGGAAAGCCAAGGCACTCTGGAAACAGAAGTCTGCAGTTGAGTGATTTTGGGGTGTCCTTCTCCTCTTGGTGGATTACCAAGTTTCGAGGTGGCTGCTTTATGACCTTTGAAGCAGTTGGGCAGACATCCAAGCCCTGCCTGCTCTGACCCAGTGGGACTTCTCTTTTCCCTTTTTAATTTTCTGAAGTTAAGGAGCTTTCCAGACAGTTGTGACTCCAAGTGTTCATGTTGGTGGGAAGGGGGTGAGACAGGACCCTAGATCATTGCGAGTGCTACCGGACCCCCCAAAAGGCTGAGAGCTCAGACCTCACAGTCGGTCACTTCCCTGAACTCTCTGTGCTTCATGAGCCTCCAACTCATCTTGGAAAGGAAGATCTTCTCAGGAGATTTGTGGTGCATCCAGTCCCAGCTAGAAATACCACAAGAAAAGCCTCTCTTGGGGAGATCCCAGCTCTAACCAGGAAATGCAGAGCGATGTGAGAGCGAGGAAGAAAAAAAAATCCAGATGTGGCCACTATGTGCTTTATTTTTCTCTGGGAAACCGAGTTCTCCTTTGAGGAGCAGAGTTATGTCAAGCATCATTCTCAAGGATATCTAACCTCTGTGTTTTGCCAGCTATAATTAAGTCAGAGCCACATATCAAAGCTGTGTGGCTGTGTGTGTCTGTGTGTCTGCACGCCTCTGTGTAAGGAGACAGCTTCCAACAGATCACTTACAGCTCTTTTTTCTGCTAACAGACTGCACAGAGCTTCTCACTCCCACATACAGGGAGAGCTCTGGCCCAGACAGATGCCTTGGGAGAAGCTTTGGCTTTTCTCCTGTTGGGACAGTATTGCATTTTGGAATTACTTTAACAAGATGTGCTTCAACATCCCAGTTTTTCAAACTGAAGCATCTTCACCACCCCCAGGCCTTCGTACTCTTTAACAGGTCAGGAGTTTTCTTTGCAATGCCACCTTGCCTGCAGTCCCAGGCCAGCCTGGCAAACTCATAGTGTAGTTTAATACTGAGTGAACTACCTCTTTGCTTACAAGAGACTAGTTGTTTTGAGTCCCAGCTACCCAGGGGGTTCAAGATGTTTGTTGGACTTTTGAGTTGGTGGTGGTGGACTCAGGATCTGGAGAGGTGTTTTCAGGAAAGGAAAATATCTTGACCTTACCAGGTAAGGGCAAGCCTGAAGATGAATTTGGGAGGTGTGTTATGACCTCAAGTGATGTGCTTTCAGTGCTCCTTTGTGAGCTCTGCTCTTCTTGGCTGTTAGTCTATGAGATGATTGTCATTGTCATGGCTCTTATGGTGCCAGGGAGCAGGAGGGCACCATACGGGTACACACAAGCAGGCAAATTTTCATTAAACCTCAAAAAAAATATCATTAATCTCACCCAAATATTGGCTGTTTATTACGTTTAGGTAGGGGGTAGATAGGGTAGATACTCCAGGTTTTTTTCAGCTCACATTTACAGTAAAATTAATAGGAAGAACCAAAGTGTAACTGCTGGCCATAGCTCTCCACCCCTCACACACTTTTTTTGAGACCATCCAGCTGGCCCCAAACCAAAAGTGCTATTCCCCAGCAGAACCTTTCCAACATTTATTCATCACATCCAGAGTCGACAAGTGCCT
Source organism: Corythornis vintsioides (assembly GCA_025447755.1). NCBI lineage: Eukaryota > Metazoa > Chordata > Aves > Coraciiformes > Alcedinidae > Corythornis > Corythornis vintsioides. The sequence continues at coordinate 6,411 of JAOEGS010016889.1, read as the reverse complement.
CCAATTCTCTAGTTACCAATGCACTAATGAACATCTGCTAGTGTTTCTTGCAAGTTCAAGGACTTGGGCGGGGAGTAGACTAGGGACTGAATTTCTCTGTGTCTGAATAAGGTAAAAAAAAAAAGGATTTTACATGATGGCAGAGCCTTAGTCTGGGGTTCTCCACGCTTCTCAGATCACGACTTCCAACTCCAACCCCTTTGGTTTACAGCTTCTTCTCTAAGTGGGCCTTTGAGTGAAGAAGAGAATGTATTTTGAACTATCAGAAGAATGAGCAATGGGGATCATTTTTAATGTGTAATTAAGTTAAACTATTCCAAGCAGATAGTCTTTCCTCTTGCTAGTCCTGGAGAGATTGAAAGCTGCTGGCTACCAGGCAAGACCTGGCTCTTGCTAGTGGAAATGTAAAGAAATCTCCAGCAATGAATATGCAGTCAAAGCAGCCACTAGGTCCCACAAAAAGATCTCTGGAAGACAGCTAATTGCTTCTCCAAATGCTGGGAATATTCACTCTAGAGCAGTATCAAATAGCAAGAGCTCCTCTGGCCAGCAGGAATTGCTACAGAGCTTCTGCAATGTCACTTTAGTCCTAGTACTGGATGTTAATTACAGGGGGAAAATTCAGCTTTTGGTTTAACCTCTTGGACTAACAGCAGGTACAAACTGGGGTGGCATTTAACTCAGTCTTCTAAAATCATTTGTGTGCATTTAGCTGAGTTCTCTTTGTTTCCTTTTGTACTGGCCTTTTAACTCCTTCATTCTGTGCTTTACCATCCAGCCTGTTGTTTCCCTGGTGTGAAGCTGGGCTGGAAATAAGGAATATACTTAAATAACCATGTGCTGCCTGGTGGGTATTGCTCAGTCATGCCAGGATAGCTAACAGCTCTGCAAAAGAAGAGAGATGCATGTGAAAGCTGATGCATTGAAGCACTGGGGCATCTCCTTTAGGTGGCCATTGTCAGCATTTTTCTTGGAGGCTGGAGCTGTCTGGAGGTGGCTGGTTACAGGTGTCCAGGTCCTGCAGGGTGGTGGTGTTGGCACAAAGTGCTGTGCAGCACACAAATCATTGCTGATGAAAATTAAATACCTGGGAAAGAAATTCCACTACCACTAGTGTGAGCAAATCATGAACAAATGACTAATAAATAGCACTGCAATCTCTCCTTAAGCTGTGATTTATCTGTCTGGAGACTTATTAAAGGAATGTTCCTGCTGTTTGCACAACTTTTATCATGGTGCTGCCCTTTTTTTTCCTGCTCTGGCAGTGCCAGCAACAGCCCCTCACATGTCCATTCCACTGTGCAATGCCCATGGGCAAGTGTACCCATAACTTACACCCTGAATAACTCTACCCATACCCTGACACCCTGGCCCTGTGCTCCCCAGCCTCACCCTGCTACTCTGCTGAAATGCCATTCCTACCTCAGCTACAGGAGGCATCAACTCCCAGGCTCTTGTACTGGGGGACTTCAAACACCCTGGCACTTGCTGGAAAAGTACCACAAGAAGCAAGACAATCCAGGAGGCTTCTGAAGTGCCTCAGTGATAACTTTCCAAGGCAGGAATTAGCCACCCCTAGCTAAGGGGATGCAATGCTAGGTCTATTAGTCACCAATGCAGGTGAGCTCAGCAGGGAGCTCAGGATTGGAGGCAGCCTGAGCTGCACTGGTGGAATTTGCAGTACTAAGTGTCACAAATCAGTCAAGTAAACAGCATAGAATGCAAGATATCTCCATCCCCAGCAAGGGCGGGAAGAGACCAGCATGAGCCATGACTTGCTGGTCAAACCAAGAGGTAAGAAAGAGCTGGGGAGCAGGGACAGGTATCCTGGGAAAAGTAGAGGGATCCTTGTGCAGGAATGAGGTTAGGGAGGCCAGGGCACAATTTGAGCTGAATTTAGCAAGGGATGCTAAGAATAATAAAGGATTCTACAGGTATATCAATTAAAAAAAGAAAGGTTAAAGAAAATGTACCCCCCTGAAGAGCAAGAATAGTGGATTAGTAACAACAGAGGAGGTGAAGGCTGAGGCTGTCAACAGCTTTTTTTTCCTCCATCCATAACACCAACTCTCTAGATAAACTGTATTTATTTGCTTTATATCACTATCAAAATCATGATTCTTCATTGGGACATTCAGGAGCAAAAATCACCCTTCCAACATCAGCTGGGCAGGAGCTGGTGCTCAAGGAAACCAGCATCTGGACTGTGCTCAGAGCTCCTGCTGCCCAACTGTGGGCACCAGCTCCCAGTCCCTGTGGGGTCCTGCCCTGTGGTACCACACACAGGCTCATATGCAGCCAAATATGACTGAGAAAGGTTTAAAATTTCCTTCTCCAGGTCTGCTGTCAGAAAAAGCTGCTCTGTTAAAATGGAATTATCCCAGGGGAGTGTGTCAATTTGGACAAACTTAAGTTGAGGGGAAAAAAAAAAGAAAAATTCAGCCTAAGTAATTTCAATAAAGCAGCAGTCAGAATGGGACATTGCAAGTTTTCAGTCTGAAATGACTTCTCTTTGGCACCACTGTGCATTAATGTAGAACACAAGTACAAAAACCTCACGTGCAACAATGTCAAATGAATTATGAAACAGAATAATGTGATACAAATCTGGCCTGAAATAGAAACGTGGAATACTCCAAATATGAAATATGCACTAACTATAAACTATAATGGAATGGAAAACCTATAAAAGAAAGAATCCCAAAATGCAAACAAATGGTGCAATTAACCCAAAGCCAAGTATTTCCAGAAAATTGTTTTCTGAGGGATTGTTGACCAACCCCATTTGTACCTTTCCACCTCAGGTCTTATGTCAGAAATCCTGGTTGGAGGGAAGCATGGGACAGCAGCTGTGGAAACAGCCCCAGATAAAACTCACACTCTTTTCTTCTATTCATCCAGCTGTCCCATTCTGAACAGCTTTTTATTTTCCATGAAAAAAGTCACTAACAAGGCAATCAGTTGCCCCAGTTATTTATGAGATGATTCTTTTTTGGCTCACACCATGGATGATAAGGTGAGCTGTAGAGCAGGGCAAGCAGCCAGCACCATGTCTCCTAGTCTAGTCTCTTTTTTGGTGAGTGGTGGCTCCTGCAGCTGGAGAAAATCCCTGGAAAAGCTACAGAAGCCCCACTCCTAGCTGGATTCTCTTGATAAGTGTCTCCAAGCTACCCGTGAGCACGCTCACACATTGGGATGCCTGGCAAGTGTTTCAAATGCCCTTTTCTTTTTCCTTCATGTCACACACAGAAAACCCAGGGGTGGCACCCACTCAGCAAAACCCACAGGTTAAAGACAATCTATGGACACTCTGGAGGCCACATTTGACCCAAATGTCTCTGCAAACTAAAAACCAAGGCAAAGAGAGCTCTGTCCTCCAAGTCACCCTCCTAGCCATCTGCTGGAGATGTGGAGGGTGTCTTGTGCCAGCATCTGGGCCAGATGCACAAGGGTGTTCTTTCCATTTTTTTCTTTCTCTTCAAGGGGACAATGGCATTCCAGGGTCCTTGTGGCTGGTGGTGAATGCACTGCAGGCACAAGCAGGGAGCTCATCATGTGCAGCTCCTGAGTTTTCTTCTCTGCAAGGCTCAGTAGACCCAGAGAGCTGCTTTGTCAGCCTGAGAGGAGGAAACGTCACTTTACTGTAAATAAATGAAAGTGAGAGTGGCTAAAAACCTGCTCCCAGCAGTGCCTCCCCTGCTTTCCACAGGTCAAGGGCAGGGTGTCTATTTGAAGGTGGATGTTTCCTAATGTGCAGCCGTTGGTAACCTAAAGCAGGTTTATGACAGAGCCAAGATCAGGCATTAATGCAATAGCCTGGTAATTCAATCACTTTATAGAAGTTGATCTGTCCTTTTTATTACAATTATTGTCAGCCCGGGTGTTTCGTTCCATCACTGAAAATAAACATCATTTATCATACTTGTAAAGATTAGCCCCTGACAGCTCCAGCTCTGCTTTGCATAAATGTGTATTAATGTTGACTCTGTCTGAAGTGGAGAGAGAAGTCTATATTTCACAAGAATGATTAGACAGTGTCACCACTGCTTTAAGTAATGTCTTATCATGACGGATAATCAAACTGCAGGGAAAAAAAAAACCAAACAGAAAAAAAGGCAATTTATTGCATATGCATTATTTTTTCTTGTTGCTTTATTGGGCTGAGAAATAGCAATAGTTTTGCCACTGAGGTTCATCATGGCTAGTGATGCTCCTCTGGGTTTCAGTGGTGGTGTGGCACTGTCAGCAGGGCTGCAGCTTCCACTCCTCTGTGAGGCTGCTTGAGTTTTCCCACTGGAAGAACCAGCAGGCTACAACTTTGCCAGACTTCTAACAGCCCATGCCTTGGGCTGAAGTTGATCTGCAAAGTTTCAGCTAAGCCAATAATGTCATTTTTGCAAGTGAGCTTAAGGGAAAATATGGTGCCTGAGCTCAAATATTCTTAGAGGCATTTTCCAGGGAAGCTCTAGGATTCCTGGACCTTGGAGCAAGACCTCAACTGTTGGCATGTGCCTACCCTCGGGTCAGAGCTGTGCTTTTCCTGCTCCCATCAAAATTGATCCACATCAACTGCAGGGTAAAAAGGCAAATCCACTGCCAGTGTGTATTTGAGAGATATTAAGAGCTCAGCATCCAAACTCTGCACCTCCATGAGCTCTCTTAGTGCTCCAACATCCACGCATGGATATTATTATCCAGCCAGACCAAGCCTGCATCCCTGGGCTGTGAGGGGTTAAATAGGACTTATGCTGTAATTCTGCTGGAGTTAGATGCGTTTGGAGTCTCCTGGTGACAGCAGGGACTCTCTGGGAGGGAAATGCACATGGACACTGATGTCCACACTGCTGTGGTGCAGAACAACTCTAGGACATTCATTCAAGAACATCAGAGCTAAAGAAAAGTCCTTCTCTTCAGTATCAGGTTTAGCACTGGGTCTGGTTTTATTGGGTTTAGAAACTGAGGAAATGAAGCCAAGCTCCACTTGTGATTTTGCAGGTTTTAATTAAGTTATTTCCAACTCTTATGCTTGTAATTTAAAAAAAAAAAACAACAAAACCCAAAACCAAACCAACCTTCAACTACTTATAGGTAAGGATCCTCAAAAGCAAGTGTCAAATAAAACATTTGATTTATAATCTTATCATTTCTAAGACAGACACCTTATTCTGGAAGGTTTGTGATTGAGATCAGTGTTAATTGAAGAGGATGCCTTAAAATTAACCCACTGTGGAGGTATCTCATTGAATCAGATCCTAAAGGAATGATAATACATCAAATATTGTATATTAAACCAAATAAATCTCTTCCCTGCGTAACTAACTGCAGCTATGTCTGCTATTAAACCTAAAACATTAAAAACACTGGAACTATACTGAGTGCTTATATTGCTATTTTCTCCTTTAATTTTTATTTATTTATTTATTGTGGATGTAAATCCCACTTTATTGCTTTTAGGTTGTAGATGCCACCAGTTTCACCACCTCTACTCTGGTTTGGTGCTGGTGGTGATGCTCAAAACACCGTGGAGCAACCTCCCCTTAGCCAAAGAATGCAAAAGTGAAACTTCACTCAGGAATAAAATTGGGAAAATAAAAAAAACAACAAGAAACCAAAGCAACTCAAAAGATTAAAAAAACAAAAACAAAAAGCCAAGTGATGGCTCAAAGTAGCCCAGTCAGTTGTGAATGTTGGGAGGAAGGAGTGGGTGAGGATGGCACTGGGACCATTTTAGCCAGTGGTATTAGCAACTGGCACTTTCTGAAGTGCTAAAAGCTTTGGACACAGATTATCATGCACATATTTCAATTTCCCTTAAGTCCTGGGAGATTTCCTCTTAGCATGTGCTCTCTATCTCTCTTTTTGTTTCAAAGTCAGCTAGATTGTGCTTGATGGAGACTGTTAACTGAATGCAGCTCACTGTATATGACTTCAATAAATCACAGCCAGCTGAAGCATTCAGTATCATGCAGAGCAGTAATCAAGGGAAGTCTTAATCACACTTTAAATGGGTTGAATTTATGCTTTGCTTTCCATGGGGCTCCTGGCACTTCTGGAGGCATGGCTCTGTGGTGGCCCACCAGGACCTGCTCCAGCCTGATGCCAGGGGCTGGGTTTGTGCCAGGGGTGAAAGCCTTGGGTCAGTGAGGATGAACAACTACTCCTGGAGATACTTCTACCTGTGCAATGGCTTCCTTAGGTTGCTTGAGGATTTGGGGGTGAAAAGGTATTGGGCTGGCAGTGCAAACAGCTGCTCTTACTGTGTCCAAGTTGCACAGATGTGTGATAAGTCCTGGCTTTGCTTTGACTGAAAAAAATGTTTTTTAAACAAAGCAACGTTTTTTTAAAGAAATCATCAGATAAGAGCAAATTGAGCTGCTGTAATCCTTGCTTTTTTTCACTCCATTGTCCTTT
>JAOEGS010016888.1:60437-124114 GCA_025447755.1 Corythornis vintsioides | reverse complement strand
GTCTAGGTGATCCTGCTCAGGCAGGGGGGTTGGACTAGATGATCTTCTAGGTCCCTTCCAACCCCTAATATCTGTAAAAAACTGGTATATCAGTTGATATATAACAGATGCATATAGATTATCTTTTGAGGTCCCTTCCAACCCCTAACATAATGTGATTTTGTGATCTTGAAAAAAAACTTCTGCACTGCCCAGCTTCAGGGCAGGCGAGGCTGCCCTGGGGAAAGGATCTGTGAGACAAAGGTAAGACAAAAAGTTCTTTTGGGGGCTTTTCTGAAGCTGGGCAAAGCCCTTTGCCTGTGCTGGGGCTGCCAGTCAGTGGATGGGCTGCTGAGGGAGCCTGGGCACTGCTGATCAGACCCTCGGGTGCGAGAAGCCTCAGGGAGGGCGGGAAAGTTCCCGCCACAGAGCGCAGGGTGAGTGACCAGGGGCTGTGGGTGCCTCTGTGGGGCTGTAGCTGCCTGCAGCATGAACAGCAGGGTGTTGAGCCTCTGCCAGTGTACAAGGCAAGGTCAGTCCCTCTAAGGGGTCAGTGGTGCTCATCTCAATCACAAGGTGTCAGTTGCTGTAGAGGTCCAGCCATGGCTGCTACCAGACTGAAGGCTGCTGCTAGAAAAGCTGTGGGCACCAAGTCAGAAGCCCCACACAAACATGGCGACGTTCAGGCCTCTGGCTGCAGAGAGGGCTGGAGCCTGGCACTGGTGGGTAGTGGAGACAACCCCTGTGTCAGATGTGAGCAGGGGAATGATCTGCTTGGCCAAATGACTGAGCAGAAGGATGAGGTGAAGAGGTTGAGGAGTATCAGGGAGCATGAGAGGGAAATTGACAGGTGGACATTGCAGGTAGGCTGGTGCTGGTCTCTTCTCACAGGTCATTAGTGATGGAACAAGAGGGGATGGATTCCAGCTGCACCAGGGGAGGGTCAGACTGGGCATCAGGGAAACTTTTTTCACTGCAAGAGTTTGCCTGTGTTATCAGAGAAGTTGGTAATTTCTTTAAGAAGCTCAGCTTCTATACACTTGACCAGTTCTGAAGTTCTCATCCTCTGCAGCGTAGCTCTTGCGTGCCTGTCTAAAAATTGCTCAGGGATGAAGCGTTGTGACTGGAATTGGGCAGTTAGTGCATCCCATGGCCAGTGTCCAGCTTAACCAGAACTCAGAGTCAGAGTTCACAACATCAAGACTTGGACGTAATGCCTTGTGAAATGTAAATAGTTACAAATGGTGCTCTCTCCTCATTGGGTATACAGGGGATGCAGGATTTCAGTTTGCATCTCATGTTCCATTACCATGGTGTTGTTACTGAAAACTTAGTGTAATCTGTCTGAAAGATCTTGGGCAAGAAGTGTTTCTGAGGGGCGAGACAGTTTTAGTGCATGGGGTTGCAGCCTTTGCTTGCAGTCAGTGAGGGGAAAGGGAATGAGGGATGACAGTAGTTGCCTTTATTTACTTGGTATGTCATGTAGTCTTTGCTGCCTGTATCACAAAGCAGGAGTCTGAGACATCTGAAACTGGAAGAAGTATTAGAGGTGGAAAAGGGAGCAGAATCTTTTCTTCTGTTTTTAATTGTGCTTAAAACTGTGTTGTATAGCAACGTCATTCAATATTTTTGTGATGATAAAAACTAAAAAGACAACTTTGACCGTTAATTATTTCTCTGAGTATCATGTATTTTACATCCAGAACACCTAGAGTCTTAAACATAGCATAGATGTTGTTAACTACATCTTGTTTGAGGGCAAGGGGGAAGGTTGTAGAGAATAAAAAAAACAGTTTTTACATTTCTGTGACAAAATGATGAACAATTAATTTTTAATTTGATTACATAGACCTGAGTTTGAAGTGTCTGATCTTAGTGCACTTCCTTTGCTGGTGTGTACTCCATCATAACTATTTTGTATGTGGGAAGTTATCAAAAAATAAAAGCACCCAGCACAGTGTGCTCTTGTTGTTTATTGAACACAGTCTTTTTGAAGTTTATAGTTGTCAGATTATTACCTGGTTAAATATGATAGACTCAGCTAATTTTCTTAAAAGTTTAAAAAATGAAAGACTTAAGAGGTGTTTGAGAGTTTATATTTACCTACAAAGAGAGCAATATTAAATTGGATGAATATAGTAGATCCTTATTGATTATCTTGTTTGAGAAGTGCCAAGCTGGGCAACTGTTGAATGTAAAATTCTATTTAGGAATGGGAGAGCTCAGTGGTTGAGCTTGCCCTTTCTCCCATATGCCTACAGGTTCCTGAAGCTACTAGAGCACTGCTGTTATTCTCTTCCCCTTTCCTCTGGTCTTGGATTTCTGCCCTCAGATTTATTTGACATCTTATACAGTAGTCTGATTAGGAATTTCTATGTCAGTCCTGTTGTCACTGCTGCAGTTTGTACCCTTTTACTCATCACTGAGCCTTTGCATTTGCAGCATTTATTCCTCACTGAATAACCAGTGAAAACTGGCATGTGGGGGACAGTCACCAAACAAAGAGCCTTGCTGTGGGACAGGCTGTTTCTCAGAAGGTTCGGGTCGAGTTCAGTTTTAGCATACTTTAGAATTTCTCCAAGAGCTTTGTTGTCCAGTCATAAAGGTGTGTGTGGATCTGGAAGGTACATGACAGCAGGAGTCATCACTGTAGCAGGATTTTTGTTCTGTTGGTCTGGTTTGTACTCAATAGAAATTAAAGTACCAAAATGACATGATAAAATGGGCTGTTCTACATTTCTCTGAATGCTCATACCCCTGTGGATTTCAATTTCTGTGGGTAAGAAATGTGAAGAGGTGTCAACTGACTACCTTGGTTTTTAATCTTAAAAGAAATGGTCTTACTGTATCATTTGTTTCTCAAAGTGCTTCCAACGTAGCTATGCAAATATTTTACATTCTGAAGTTGTTTATTAGCCTCTGGTAGTGTTTGTGAGTAGAATGGAAAAGTATATGAGAAGATGAAAGACCTTTGGTAGGATAAATTTGGGTTTGAGATAAAATTTTAACAAAATTTGTCACACGAAGTTTGTATTTACACATTTTTACTTTTCTGAAGTCTCCTTTGCTTCCTAGCAGAAGCAGCAGCACAGGCATGAGCTGGAGTGCTCTGACTTGGCTACTGTGTGTACATCTTGAAGTGATGATGATGATAAACATGTTAGCATCCTATGTACCTACCTGTCTGCTCTAGTGAGCTCACGAGTGCTATGAGTGTTATGCAAGATTCTGTCAAGAAAGGCCAGCTCAGGCTTTGGAAGATGAGAGGAAAACTTGTCTTTTTTTTCTTTTTTTAAGAGAAATTCCAAAGGATGGAACAGGGTGGGGGAGAAGCCTTCAGACTTAGTGCTGTTCTCCAGAGGCTTACTTAGCTTTGGGAATATACCTTGGCAGCTGTTCTTCAATCAAGGGTTGCAAACAGGCCGTTTATCTGCCTGCTTCTCCAAACTTTTCACTGCTTTGTGAAACTCTTTATTTTCAGGTTTCAATTACTTCTTTAATGTATCAGTTGTGGAACGTGGCAGATAAGAACAGAAAGACAGATCTGCAGTTTCAGCTTATGTTGCAGACCAAGAGCCTTGGGATGCTTGGAAGCTGTGATCAGTGTAACGTTGCTCTGTGCTGGTTGTTTCGCAGTGTCTGATAATTGGGGCTGGACCCTGTGGCCTTCGTACAGCCATCGACCTGTCATTCCTGGGAGCCAAGGTGGTGGTGATAGAGAAGAGGGATGCCTTTTCCCGCAACAACGTGCTGCACCTCTGGCCGTTCACCATACACGACCTGAGGGGTCTTGGCGCCAAGAAGTTCTACGGCAAGTTCTGTGCGGGATCCATAGACCATATCAGTGAGTACAGCTGCTGCCACACACAGCAGCACTTGTTCTTCCCGGGGGAAGAGTAGGTGGAGGCTTGGGGGAGCTCACTGGAATCTCATCTGCTTTTTTTCAGGTATCCGTCAGCTCCAGCTTATCCTTTTGAAGGTTGCCTTGATCTTGGGAATAGAGATCCATGTCAATGTGGAATTTCAAGGGCTTGTTTACCCTCCAGAGGATCAGGAGAATGAAAGCAAGTAGCATTGAAATAGGTAGTAGAGAAAGGGGATGTTATGGTAGGATACACAGATTCCTACTCCTTAACCCTGCTTATGACTCTTAAGTCCTTTCCTCATGCTCCAGTAATAAAAGTAATTATTAATATACTTTTGCTTGACTTTTTTAGTAGGATTAATTTTCTTCTAGTGGTAAATCCACATCAGTTATATGAAATAACATCACCTGAAATACTGCAGAAGAATAGACCAACACAGGAGATCTTAATTGCTCCTAAAATATTTAAGCCTATTAAACTTAGAAGATGACTTTTAAAAATACCTTCTTTCTTTGCAATTCACTAAGGATATTTTATATCAGCCAATGATCCTTGTTACACTTTTTGTTTTCTGATTTCTGTGGGAGATGGTGATTTACTTGTCTTTTGGCATTCTATTAACTAAATAGAGAGTAGAGAAGCTATAAAGGTTGTAGTGATCCTTAAAGGTAATAGTTGATCCTTAAAAGTAGTAGTCAGGGAGGGTTTCCTGGAGCTGTCTCTGCCTCTAATTCAGAGTGGCTGTGCAAGTCATCAGTAGTCCTGTTAACAAGATAGCGGTCCTGTGGTCTGTCCTTACGGGCCACCTGAGGAAAGGATTGATGATAGTAAGAAGGGGTTTTATGTATTTGTTCTATTATGATCACTGTTGATATTGTCATTAACTGTAGCTTATCAACAGGGATAGGCTGGCGTGCATTGGTCCACCCAAAAACCCACCCAGTGTCTGAGTATGAGTTTGAAGTAATCATCGGAGGGGATGGCAGGAGGAACACCTTAGAAGGTAATGGTCTGTCCATAATTCACCTGCAAGCAGAACTTTTAACACCCCAATCCAGACGTGCCTGCGGAATGCCAAGCCTGCTCTGCAGGTGTGCTCTCTTCTCCAGTGCTAGAGCTGAATCCCTCCCGCAGGCTTCCGCCGAAAGGAGTTCCGTGGGAAGCTGGCCATTGCCATCACAGCCAACTTCATCAACCGCAACACCACGGCCGAAGCCAAGGTGGAGGAGATCAGCGGCGTGGCCTTCATATTCAACCAGAAGTTCTTCCAGGAGCTGCGAGAAGCCACAGGTTTGCTGTCCACTGCCAGCTTCCCAGGGAAAACTGCTCCTCCTTATTATTGCAACTTTGTCATTTGGGTTTCCTGTTTAATCAGTAAATGAACATCTTGTGCAAGGAAGGCATCCAGTGATGCCTCTGAAGTCCGACTTCTCTATTTTAACAGCTGTTCACTACAGCTGTACAAAGCAGGTGTGTAGCATTCAGATGGGTGTCATTTTTGTTCAGAAGTGGAGAACCCTTTTTCCCTGAAGGTATTCAGGAAATCTGAGCCATAAATAGGAAAGTCTGAATCCTAAATTCAGTTCCCTGCACTTTACATCTGAACACAGATGTTAGAGTGATGATAAAATATACTTTTAAAAAGAGGTAGGTATATGCAGGTGAAATGTTCTGATGGTAGTTTTGAAGATTCAGATTTTAAAGTCATCAAAATGTGGGAGAGCTGCTTCCTAACCACTTACTTGCAGTTGATTTTCTTCTGATAAAGGTTGTGTTACATGTAACACAAAGCTTACTCAGCCACTTTTATTCTGTCACAAGGTATCGACTTGGAGAACATCGTCTACTACAAAGATGATACGCACTACTTTGTCATGACTGCCAAAAAGCAGAGCTTGCTGGAGAAAGGTGTCATCCGGCATGTGGGTATTCACTTTCCTCTTTCTCCAGAGAACAATTTGCTCTCAGTATCCTGACTTTTCCTCCACCATGGATTGTTTTTATACAAGTGTGTTTCAGAACACAATAGATGTGATTAATATTCTTTAGAAATATTTTGAATCTTCAGAAGAGTGTTAGAAGATCTGTCTTCTCCACATTTGGATTCCTTTGTGGACTTGGGGGTTTAATCCATGTTAAGATAAAATAATGCTTAAAGAACATTTGGTAGCTTAGTTGAGCTTCTCTTGTTTTATGGGAATAAAAGAGCAGGGAGAGATGGAAGTATTGGAAATTTACCTATGCCTTATTCTGGCAGAAGCTCATTTAAAAGTAGTTTGGCCACAAATTAATAAAGAAGGATTGTGATCTTGTGCCTTTTCAAGTGTGTGAAGAGAAATGCCCAGAAGTTTCTTAGCCCTTTCATAGTCAGAGATGCTAGTAGGACTGATCCCTGTTTGCAGTAAAAGATTTCCTCACTTACTTGAAAGCATCAACACAGGTGAGGAGGCAAATCTGTATCAGTGCATTTTTAGGAATTTTAATGCCAACTATTGCATTTATCAGTCCTAAAAGACACTTGTGGATTTGGCTATTTTACTTTTTTTTGGCAGGATTATGCTGACACAGAGTTATTACTCTCCCGGGAGAACGTGGACCAGGAGGCTCTGTTAAACTATGCTAGAGAAGCAGCTGACTTTTCCACTAATCAGCAGCTGCCATCCCTGGACTTTGCCATCAATCACTACGGTCAGCCAGACGTGGCCATGTTTGACTTCACCTGCATGTATGCATCTGAGAACGCCGCCCTGGTGCGGGAGCAGAACGGCCACCAGTTACTGGTGGCACTGGTTGGAGACAGTCTCTTAGAGGTTTGTGTTTGGAACTTGCCCTGGGAAAACAGCTTGCAAACAGCACCAGCCATTGCACCCCTTCTTGAAACCTGTGCTGCCTATGGGAGTTACTATAAGGAAAGCTTCTGTTTATTATGTAGAGTGGGTGGTTTGAAGGAAGGGTAAGAATGTTGGGAAAACAATGTTTAAGATGGTAATGGTCTTGCTTGAGAGAATACATGCAGAGATTTTTCTCAAGTTATGTCTGTTCCATCTGCTCCTTACTGTGACAATTAGACTCCCTGCAGAACCTACTGTAGTTGGTTAAAAAGTACAATCTTAAAGAGAAGCTGTTAATGCTCTCCAGACTGTGAATTGGTGTTGGAAATAGAGCAGCACTGGCTTTGGGAGAGCTTGTGGGCAATTCTCCATATATCTGTTTTCCTCTAGCTCAGTGGGAGTAGAGCTTTAAGCTAATTACTGAGCTATAATTTCCCAGCAGATTACCATCTGTTTATATTCTTGATATTTGTTTAAAATTTTCCCTCACTTTTTCTTTTTCTCTTTCTTTTTTTTTTTTTTTTTTTTTCTTTTTTTTTATTTTATTTTGTAACCTATAACAGCCATTTTGGCCAATGGGAACTGGAATAGCCAGAGGATTTTTGGCTGCCATGGACTCTGCTTGGATGGTCCGAAGTTGGTCACTTGGAGCTAGTCCTTTGGAAGTTCTTGCAGAGAGGTAATAAAGTGAATAGTTTCAGTTCTAATTTTCCAGTGTCTCATCATTCATTCCTGTTTATTCTAGTACAAATATATGGACAGAACAGGAGGTACAGATTCTCACTGGTTTTAAAAGATTCTTGTGGGTGTCATTCAATTGAAGAAAATGTTTCCTCAGGAGCTAATAAACAAATATATATGTTGTTGTTGTTGTTCTTCATCCTGGCTTTAAAAGCAGATTAGACTAGAGTGTTTTGATGGTGCTTATTGGTATTACATGGAGAAAGTAAGCCTAACACTAGCCTTGCAGTAGCAAACCAGATGAAGATGTAGGTGTTTTAAAGTACCAGAGACAAATTCTTGCCATCCCCTAATGTCTTTTAAATATCTTTTATGAATTTCTTTTGAGGAAGCTATGACCTGATTTTCCTTCATGTTCTCTTTAATTAGTTACTTTGTTTTGTTTAAGCCAAACAACGTCTCGTGTTTCTCTAGAGTATTGAGTTCTTGATGTTTTTGTCATCTTTGGTGGAGTGTTGTTTTGGTGACTAAGGTGATATCTTAGATATCAGAACTTGGGTTAATTAAAAGGTGGAGTAAATAAAAACAACAACTAGTGGAAGCTGTTTTAATCTTTAGCAACTGCAGCTTCTGACCATCAGGAGCATAGAATTAGCACAATGAGTATTTAAAATTCCATTTACCTGAATAATAAAAAAAATGGTGAGGTGAATAATGTTGCAGTTAGGGCCAGATTTCCATCACCTTTCCATTACACCTTTGCAGACAGCAGTAAGACCTTCCCTGGGCCTTTGCTCGTGCACATTGAACAAACTCAGTTCCCTTGGCCTCTCTCCACAGGGCAAGTGGTCCAGTGCCCTTGGTGCCACCCTTCCCGAGTTGTTCCAGTGTCTCAGTGTCTTTATTGTACTGAGGAACCCTTTCAGTTATGCTTATGTGTTTTTTGCTTTTTTTTTCCCCCCTTTTGATTTCTGGAGCTGTATTAAATAGTAGATTTAAATAAACAGAGTCCTGACTATTCAGTGTCTGAAGATTTCTGATCTGAATGTTTATCTCTTGAAAATTTACTTAGTGATATTAACAGTAATGTCTCTTAAACAAATAACCCAAGCAACCAAACACAAACCAAACACAAAAACCCCCAAACCAACAAAACCTAAGTGAAACAAACCAACCAAAACAAAGCTCAAAACTTTTTCATTGTCTTTTCCCAAGGGAAAGCATTTACAGGCTACTTCCTCAGACCACCCCTGAGAATGTGAGCAAAAACTTCAGCCACTACAGCATTGATCCTGCCACCCGGTACCCCAACATCAACCTCAACTTCCTGCGGCCGCAGCAGGTAATGGGCAAGTGGAGCTTCTGGGTGCTTGTGATCTTGCCTTGCTCTGGTGAAGCTCTGCTTATGGGAGCAGGTAGTGTCCTCATGTGGCAGTGTAACTGGAGGCAGTGAAAAGTAGATACAGTATCAAGAAGAGACCTCCATACTCAATCAGATTCAGTTTTAGGAGTTTCTTTTGACAGTTTTAACCATTCTGTAATGACATGTGAAATCTATACATTCGTGTGTGTGAGTGTGTGTGTGTGTGTGTGTTTCCTTTGTAAGACCCCGAAATAGCAGTCTGCCATTGCAGTTTGGTAGCCACTGAGCAGCAGCACTCTGTCTGTTAAGCACTGACAAGCTGATCCTTGTTGTTCTGGGGTTCTTGGGCTAGAGATTGCTGCTATTCAGGTTTACTTGTCTTCTGTCTTGCACCTTGGGATGTGTCCTTCTTATCCTTTGGCTCTTTCTGTGTGAATCTAGGTGTCCAACCTGTTGGTGATTTTCATTTTGTGTCATTTTAGGTACGCCACTTGTATAATACAGGAGACTTGAAAGATATTCACCTGGAAATAGAGAATTTTGTGAACTCCAGGATACCAAAGCTGACTCGGAATGGTAGGCCTGGCTATTCTTCTATTCCTTTTAGAGTTCTGGGGCTGGATCAGTCCAGGAGCCATAGAGCATCAGGGCTGTAGAATATTATTTAACCAGTCTCTTTTGGTTTAGAAAATATATATAGCAATTGTTTCATCAACAGTCTCATTTTACAGTTTTCCAAGTTTCAATTAATATGTAAGTATCTTTTTGTTTGCCTAATTTCCCATGTTATGTAATGATGTTAAATTTCCTAAGTGTATGTCCTGTCACCTCTTCATCCTATTAAAAAGGCCTTTACTTAGAGTGCAGAAGCTTATTCTGAATTCACTCAGAGTGAACTCAGTATTCTTATAAACAGAAGGTATTTCTTGTGCAGTCTTTGCTGTTTGTACTTAATCTCATCTCTTAGCTTAACTAAACGAAAGACCACTTTGCTTGCAAAAGATGCCTTGTGATAAACATTTCAGTAGCTATCTACTTGTCCTGCACCCAAAGGAGTATGTTGAACTTCTCATTTTGCACACCTTGCCTTTGGATGTCCAGGTAGTACCTGGGGATTCTCAGAAAGGCACTTTGCTGCTGAGCCTCCCTTGCTCCACTGAATAGCTGTGTAGCCTTTTGATTTGTTCTTTGCCCTGCAACCATGTCCCTCTAGGCTACAATCTCATCAGATCTTGTGGTAAGGCAAGGTCAAAACAGGTCAGTGCTTTTAAAGGAAAGCTTTCAAGAGAAAGGAGAAAGTTGCAGAAGTACATTTGTAGTTGTTCCATTAGAAATACAATATCTGGGCTTTAGAGAGCATTGTGCTGCTGTATATTCTTTTGATCATATTTAACAAGCCTTTGCAGCTGTTTTATAATTCCTGGGGCTCTTTTACAAGGGCTAGAGTGAAAAGCCTGGCAAGTTATAACTTAGGTAATGACTTTTAAGCAAATTAAAAATGCTTTCTTGGATCTAAAATAGATCTGATAGTCTTTCTAAAAAAAAATAACTGTTCTGTATTGCCTACTGTAGAAGGAACTTAACTTGTTGTTTACATGAAGGGTTTGGGTTTTTTTCTGAATCATGCTTTTTATATTGTATTTAGAATTTCAGAATCAGACTGTGCCTTCTGCTTAAAAACATGATTTTTGTTTTTCTTTCCAGAGTCTGTAGCTCGCTCTAGTAAATTGCTCAGTTGGTGCCAGAGGCAGACTGATGGGTATGCTGGTGTGAATGTGACAGATCTCACCATGTCATGGAAAAGTGGCCTAGCTTTGTGTGCCATTATCCACAGATACCGTCCAGACCTAATGTGAGTAACTGTCTGTCCTCAACAACTGGGAAGGGCAAATGGTCAGTGATACTTGGAAATAATAGCATGGAGGCTGAAGCAATGCATTTGTGACTTAAGGAGAAATGGATTGCTATGAATTCAATTACAGTTGATAGAAGCTAAACTACAGGTCATAAAAGCTTGATGAATATGAAGATAAATGTGTTGTCATTTTCCCTTCTGGATGATTTGACAGAATTAAGCTTCAAATTAATACTGACTGGAAAGCATTATTGACTGACAGCTTTTCTCTCTGTGAAGTTAGGAATAGTTGCTAGCTTCAGTTAAATTTCTTGTGAACAAGTCTCTCCACAGCCCTTCATAAATCTCCTGTTATCAGTAATTCAGCTGCTCTTTTTAGAAGTGATGACCCACAGTCTAGATAGTCACTACTGTTTGTACACTTACCAGGCTGATTGGATGGGTGAGACAGGTGTCCTCATACATAATATACTGGGGAAAACAGACTATAGAATGGGAAAACACTGGCTGGAAGAAGTAACAGTGGCAAAATCTGTGACTATTCCTTTCCATGTGCATGGAATTGCTTCTCAGTTGATATACTTGGTTTAACATGACCTACTCTATTTAGTAGCTACATAGCTTGTGGAGAGTTCAAATAGCTTTGAAAATGCTTTTTGTAACTCTGTATGAGCCATAGGTGTCTATATAGCTTCTACATGGTCCTACAAGTTTTGGAAAAAGCCAGAAGAGGTGAAATATGGATCACACAAGAAAAAAGGGGACAAAAGTGAAGGCCTAATTTAATTCAGAGCAGACAAAACATTTTACACAGGGTAAAGCAGTGCTGTGTTCTGGCAGAGAAGGAAGTAAAGATGTGTTTCAGAGGATAACAGAGTTTTTAAGAAGAAAGATCTAGGTTTGGAGGAGGAGCAAAACATGAAAAATGAATACATTAGAGCTAAAGTTCAGCATAATTAACTAGCATCAACTAGCATGACTAGAGAAAGCTTGCTGGAAAATAAATTTCTGATATTTTGAAGGGAGTGGGGTGGGAGGGGAGAAGGAAGGTGAGATGATTGCTCGAGTTTTCAGAAGACTAGTTTGTACTTGGTTCAGTGCCTCTTTCTGCCCTTTGCAGAGACTTTGATTCTTTGGATGAGCACAATGTGGAGAAAAATAACCAGCTGGCCTTTGACATAGCTGAAAAAGAGTTTGGAATATCTCCTATTATGACTGGAAAGGAAATGGCATCTGTGGGAGAGCCAGATAAACTCTCGATGGTGATGTACCTCACACAGTTCTATGAGATGTTCAAAGACACCATTCCTTCTTGTGGTAAGGAGTGCTTCAAGGTGGATGTGTGTGCTCAGTTATCTTCATGCTTTTCTGCATGAGCTCATGGTGGTCACTCAGTAACTTTACATGACAAAGAGCTGACTTCTTAAAAACCTTGCTAGCAGCATTAGGAGCAAAAAAAAGAGGAGTTAATACAAAGTAAGATCCTCAAATTAATCTTCTCAAAAGCTCTACACTCACTTCACTACTAGATTAACTTTTCTGCTTTCTTGCAGTTGTTAGGGGTTCATCTGTCTTAGCTAATGTGAGATGCCTTGGAGTAGATGTGTAGTAGATTCTTTCAAACACAGCCAAGTTTTATACCTGTTCCCTGTCTGACCGAGGAGACTGTCTTCAGGCCAAAAGGAACAAAAGATCCTGGAATAGAACTGAAAGATGTAGTCGCCTAATGCAAATCAATATGACCTTCCTTTAAATGTCAGAAAGTTGATTATCTTAATTCAAGTATTTTATTCAGGGGGTTGGGGGAGCGTGTTTAAATACTCTTTTAAAAATATGCTTTATATATGGGATTATTTCCAAAGCTCTGACCTCTTCCTCAGAATAGTGATGATCGTGATGCTCTTTAAGTATAAAAATAAATGAATGCAGTATTTATTCTGGTGGTTATAAACCCTTAAAGGGGAATTTCTTTTGGCCAAATGAAGAAGCAGACTAGCTGAGAAAGGACTCTGGACTTTACAGTAATTTGGTAAAAAGAAATTGGTGGTTATTGCATTATGTTAAAAACATTTGTGAGTCCTTCAGTTATGTGTTCTATAATAGCACCACAGAAAAAAAATTCTTGGCATTCTCTTGTCCTACCTGTTTTTGCTAACAGATACTCTGGAACTGAATGCAGAAGAAAAAGCTGCCCTGATTGCCAGCACCAAATCACCGATCTCATTCCTCAGTAAACTGGGACAAAGCATCTCTCGGAAGCGCACTCCGAAGGTAACGGTGCCACGGGCTGGGTGACACTCCTGCCTGGTGACGGGGTTCTAAAAATGCCCCTCTGAGTGCATGGCTGCCATGTGTTTATAAGAGACCAGCTCTTGGTGTGGGACCACACACAACATCCATACCTGCAGAATTCCACCCCGCATACGTACTCGCAGTTATTGGTGTAATTTAGTCTGGCAATCTTAGCCTGGTGGCAGTATTTGGGGATAAAGTTTGTTTTGGAATGTAAGTGGTTACTCAGTTCCAAATTAGTTGAAAGCGTTTGAAGGTAAGAATCCCCTAAGGAGGTTTTCTTAAACAAATGGTGAATGAGCCCAGAGAATTAATCAGTTCTGTTGCAAAGCTTATTTAAATGAACTGATGACATTTATCCCAGGCCAGAAAAGTATGAGAATCCTTATACTTGGGTTTTTTTTTTCCTCCTCCTTCTATTTCAGGACAAAAAGGAAAAGGAACTGGACGGTGCAGGCAAGAGGAGAAAAACCAGCCAGTCTGAGGATGTGAGTATTACAGTGAGAAAGGTGTCAGGGAGGAAAATATATGGTACATTCCCTGTTCTCACATCAGCCCTTTAATTTTCTATATCCAGACAGGTTTCCGTGAGATTTTTTTTAGATAAAAAAGAATTCTTCTTCAGAGGTTACACTTTGTCATATATATTGTGCAAATATTTTACTGATGCATATGAAGGGATAGTACACAAGAAATTAAATCTTGCTGTTCCCTCATGTTCTATTTTTATTGCAATTTAGGCTGGTTTGATGAGGACACCAAGAATAAAACTTTTGTGAGTAAAGTCATGCAACATAGCCAGCAGTTTCATTCATGTTTCAGCTTTGGCTTTGGTTAGTGCCAAAAGCATCCATTTCTAGTATGCCCTGTAAGGCAGTCCTTCAGCTGGAATGTTTGTAGCCAAATAGGTACAAGTGAATTACAGTTTAGTGCTTTGAGTTGTCACAAAGCCTTGCAGACAGGGATTCCTGGGGTGTTTCCACTGCAGTCTCTTTGGTAGATAACGGAATGAAATCATGTTGAAAAGATAAAAGTCCAGCTGAAGTTTTGGTGAGTTGCCAAAGGAAATTGAAAATGTGAGCATTCCAGTGCAGGCAAATAGGATTTCTTTGTTACAGTGCTAGAAACTATTCCCAGCACAGAGGTGGAGAGGAAAGGGGGATCTGGTTGTATCTCACATGTTGGTGTCACTGGTTGTTAGGAGGACATCCCACGAAGCTACAGGGAAGAAAGGCCCACGCTGGTCAGCGCCCTGACAGAGAGGAGGATCGATGCTGCCATTGGCAATCAGAACAAAGTCAAGTCTATGGCAACCCAGCTGCTGGCCAAGTTTGAGGAGAATGCCCCAGTACAGTCCTCAAGCTTACGAAGACAGGTAGGAAATGGATCATAAACTCTTTATTTTGGAATTGTGGAGGAAAATAATGAAGTATAACATACAGGCTGGATGCTGGTGGTGCTTTTCTACTTCAAAGGCTGTCCTAGGGAAGAGAGAAGCTTATGCAAAAGATTGAAAAATAAAATCTAGGATTAAAGGGTGGAGAAGGAGTTCTAGTAAGTCTGTTTCTCTGTTATTGCTCATATTATATAATCCCTTTCTCAAACCTGTTACCAGCAATTAGGTTTCTTTTTTGACTACTATTGCTGTTGAAGAGCTTCCTGGAAGCATTCCACTTCTAATGTTTAAGGACTACCATTTAATTCCTAATTTGAACTTTTTCATGCCATCTCTCATGTGTTTGTTCTTGTGAACTGTGATTAAGTTTTGTACATGTGTCCAAGTGCCACAGATAAGTACCTGGGAGTTTCTTTACTATCAGGCTGTTTGTGTCATTCCAAGCGAGGCTTTCTGGTAGCTACTGATTATTCAGAATTTTATCTGAACTACTCTAACTGCAGGATGATGGTCTTTAGAGTTAGATTGAGTCACTTTCAGCTGCTGCAGTGTCAGTATGATTTAAGTGCCTGAGTTCTTGCTCTGCTGTGTAGTCTGTTTTCATAGCTTGTGCCAAGCTCTGTGCTGCTATGGCCAGTATCTGTGCTACACTGCACATCAGTGGTAGTAGTGGCAGATACTTGTCTTTACCAACCAAATGTTTCCTCAGCCACCACATATGGGCTGAAATAACCAGGCTGATTTGAAGAAACAATGAAAATAAAGGAGAAGGATAGTTTCACATTTTGTGATGTTTGTGGGTTTGGTTTTTTTTTGGTGTTTTTCCGTTTTGTTTTGTTTTGTTTTAGTTGTTGTTTTTTCCCATTGTTATATTTTACTTGCTAAATGAATTCTCCCCTACCCCTTTTTTTTTTTTTTTCTTAAATGTTTGTCTGTCTTACTCTGTATCTCATTTCTTTGGCTTTCTTTTGAGTATCCTTTACTATTTTATCTTTACTCCTTGGTCCTATTTTCCCTACAACCTGCATGCAGCCACCTGTCCTGCCTTACCAAGAGCGTGTTCACAACCAGCCATCCAGCAGACGAGAGCAGGGCCGTCTTGCTCCCATACCCCAGTGGAAACAGGTAAAACACTGATTGTACCCAACAGCAGCCATCACTCTCCTCATTTTAAACCAGTTCTTTTCTGGTCCCTTGTGTGAGTCTGATTTTAAAGACTTTAATTTCTGATGAATGAAATCAACATCTCTTTCTGGCAATGAAGCAGGGTTTAGTGGTTCAGAAGAACTTAGTCAAATTTTTCCCTGCCCTCTTATGCCAGGTTCAGCTTCCTAGGGATTCAGAGGTTGTTTTAGCTCATCTCTGTCTACAAAATGTCTAGACTTTTCTGATAGAAAAAAAAAGAGAGGAAAATATGTAAGCAGTTATCACAACCAATAAGGTAAAAGGTGCTGTGCCTATTATATTAAAGCTCTTTCTTAGTATAAATAACAAAATTGGTTATCAGTTTTGCTATTCACATGTGAAACCTTGTGCTATGTGGTTACAGGAGATTATACTGTGGTTTACCTTTCTCTATGACAAACATAACTTTCCTTGTCCAGTTTCTCACATAAATGGCATTGCAGATGCCTGTATTACTGTGAATTAAGTAGATTGAAGGTTTTCTGACACAGAATGGGGAATCAGAAAAATCAGGAGGCATCAGATTCTGTTGTCTCTTGTGTGTTTTGGCCCATTGTCATTGCTGGTGTTTTTCTTTCAGTTGTGCTCTTCTGAAAGCTGAGGCTTGTGACAGACAATCTTTTCAGACAGACAGGGGTACTTATCTCTCTGGCTTCCTCTGCTGCCACTGTTTCCATGGGCAAATGGCCTCCTCATGTTTCTGGGAGTGCTGAGAGAGACTTTTTGGCAGCCATCACTTGAGGAAACATCTGCCTATTTCTGGTTGCATTTAGAGCATGCTTTGGAGTCAAGAGGAAGAAGGTAACACTAGTTTGGGAATTCTGTTCTGCATGATTATGGTTCTCTTTATGGTCCAGGCACTCAACACAGTTAATGCTTCATGTCCTGACTGCTGCCACCATCTAGAAGATTTCTCTCCAAGGAAGACCCAAGCCAGGGGAAATGTTTTCAGTAGGAGTGTCAAGAGTGTCTTAAAAATGTCAGCATTGTATTTTAGTTTCCTGCCTCAGTGGTTGTTCTTTTACCTTCCATCTCATTACAATCTTCTGTATAGTGTAATGAGCACTTCGGATGGATGCACATCATCCATGATTAAGGAGAATTTCCTCTTTTGAACACACTTCCCAGGTAAAGGGGGGAGAACCCAAAGAACTGGTGCAGAAGAGCATAAGTACAATATTAAGTCAGTTGGTGAGCATTGCTTATGTTACCCTACAAAAAAAAAAGGGGAAAACTGGATCGCGTTGGTTGTCCTCCTCAGGTCAGGAGGAGGAAGATTTGTGTTTTAGCTCTTGGAAAAGATCCCATCCCTGAAGCCTTGAGATTTTCAAGACTCACCTGGATGCATTCCTCTGTGACCTGTGTTAGATTATATGTTAGGTGATATGATCCTGCCTGGCAGGGGGGTTGAACTCGAAGATCTCCAAGGTCCCTTTCAACCCCTAATACTCTGTGATGCTGGGATTTCAATTTGAACCTGCTACGGAAACTTCATGGAGGCTTTATAATTAAACCTTTATGGTGAAACAAAGAAGTTCTTATTGTCATCGTTTTGGAATTGAAAAAAAAAAAAAAGTACAGACTTTTGTTTCCTGTTTTTATGAGGAGGATTTTTTCCTCACCAGAGAACAGTTTGTTGTGTTTGTTCTCGGTTTTACCTGCACTACATGATGAAAGCAAACCACCCAAACAAAACACCAAGGAAAAATAAAAATTCCTTTTGGTCTCTCTTGCCATATAGACAGCAGTGCCTGAGCAGATACTTGAAAAATCATTTTGTAACAGTTGTTCTCTCAGAGGACTTGACCCGTTGCATTCAACACTGACATTGGTTGTCTTGTGGATGATTTTCTTCTCAAGATTACAACTGGAGATGATCTTTCCTTGATAGGCTTTACTGCATCAACAGAAGATGATGGCTTTTTGTGCCCAGGTTTCAGGGTGGATTTGCAGTGCTTTTCTTTAACAATTGAAATGGAGAGGAAGAATACTGGGTCTCAAGGATGGAAATTCTGCAGGTTACAGTAGGATCCACGGAACAATTGATATGGTCCCTGTTCCAAAGAACATCACTTGTCCTCGTTCAGAAGCCATGGGTGTGTATGGAACCATTTCTTCTTAACTGATCAGAGATCAGCTGAGGCAGGATGCCATCCACCGAGCCAAGCAGCCAGTTTTGCCAAGCCTGGAGAGAAATACATCCTGCAGGAAGCTGTTGCTGAAGCAGTGCTTCAGCTGACTGCCCAGATTCCTAATTCTAGTTGCTTATACATGCAGAGACTGCCCCTTTCTATAGTACTGAATTGGGTTTCTGCATTGACACTGGGCACTCTAGCTACAAAGCCATTGCCTGGGCCACAGACTGCCAGCACTGGAGTCACTGCTGGCTACCAGCACTTGGTTTTGGAGATGCTGTAAAGGGTTAGTATTCCTTCTGACAAACTCTTTAGGGAGGATGGATTTTTAACTGGATTTTTGACTGTGTGTAAGTTACAGCATGTAGTGAACAGCTGCTACTGGAGAGTCCTTTGAGAGGGGCAAAGCAGATCCTCAGGGGACAGTGGCGATGTGTTAATAAGAGAAAAAGCAGGTTGCCTAATCTTGCCAGTAGGCAGAATGAAGGTGGCATCTTCAGGGGTCTTTGGGAGAAGGGCAGTTTCCCATCTTGTGATTGATAGGTTGGGTCCTGTGTCTTGGGACCTGCACAGAGAGGAGAGTATTCTGCAAAAGCATAAAAGTGATTGCAGGGGAGGAAATGCAGTTACAAAGGATGTGCTCTGAATGGGCCCCCAAGTTTTAGTAAGTAATTTACATCTCCCTAGGGTTACTGCCTGCCAGTGTCTGTGAGATGGACTTCTTAGGTGTACTTAATTCTCAGTTTAAGTCTAGAAACTTGTTAACCTGGAGCTGGGTTACAAGGCCAGCAGTTGCAGTGGGCTTGTGAGGCAGAATGTGTGTCTGGGTAGGGTAGGGGCAGCTGGCTAAGGCAGAATGCTAGAAAGAGTGAAATCCAGGGAGAAGCTACTCTGAAGCAGTTTTTCCTTTGATCACAAGACCTTTAATGCTATCTCTCTTGGAAATGAAAAACTTTCAAGAGATCAAGCAGGTTAAAAACCTTACCAATCTGCTGCTTGCAGCCTTCTTTGTGGTCTGTATTTTCCTTAGGAGTAGCATTACAAAGTTTGTTTATTGAGCTACACTGAGGCTGTGATCTGTGTTGTGGAGGTTGGTTTTGTGCTGTTACAAGCAGCTCAGCAGCAGCTGGTGATGAAGATGCTGTTCAGTGCACAGCAGAAATCTCATTTTCTTTGTGATGGTCACGTTTCCTAAAAAAGCTGAATTGTTTCGTACTGTGGTGGTTAATCTCCAAAAATGAATGCTTACCTGTATAAACACATCTTCCATGGTGTGTTCTGTACCTTTCCAAGCCATTTGGGCTGCTTTTTGGGGATCAGGAAGCCATTGAAAGCTATATGGTGTGTCCAAAGGGAATCTGAGTGGTCGGGTGGACTATGGGAGACAGACCTTTTGAACTGCATTTTGTCCTGGCTTTTCAGACTCTCAGCTTACGGCCTTTAGCAGTTTTCTGCTACAGTTTCATAGGTCTCCTAACAGCAGCAAGGTATGTATGGGATACATAAGCTTAATGATGTTTACATAGATGCTTGGAAGATGGAGATCACATGCCTTTTGGTTCACAACTTTTCTGCCTCTGGTGGTCTGAAGCTTGTTCTTTTGAGATGGTTCCCTCAAGTGTGATAAAGATGTGGCAATATAACCTCTTTATAGTGCTGCTGTTGGAACTGTGCTTTTTGAAGATAAGTGATGTCTGACTGAGATTACCACTGTCAGCAAGAGCTGAAATCTCAACAGGACAGAATTTACATCATCAACTACTTCTACAGATACTGTTTTTCCTACTTAATTTCTTAAATCTGCTGATAGAGTTTTCCTGTAGCCATCTTTATCTTTGTATGCTTGGAAATGCATTCTGCTAGAGGACTGAATGAGTATTTTATATACCTACACAGTATTATATCCTGAGATGTGATATGGAAAAATACAAAAGTTTGTGAAAATACTGAAATTTGAAATGCAGACTTGGCTGTGGTCGGATGAAAATCCATGACCAGCTGCACTGGTTGAAAGTGTTATCACACCCTTTCAGCTATCAATTCACCCTATCATCTAGTGACTTTTACTGCTGAACTTTTTGAATCAGCATATAAATGTTCCTCATGCACTAAACTGCAAAGTCCTGTGCTTTAGTTTAAGCTGCTTGTAGCATCTGTTTGATATAGCAATGTTTGGTTGTTTGGTTTGGTTTTTTTTCTTTTTTTTGGTCTTTTTTTCTGAAAGGGAAGAGAACATCCAAGCAGATGTTAGTGCCAGCTCAGCTGTAAGGGCAGTGATGAACTTCTGTAATATCTTTCAATGGCATGCTGTTGCCTATCTAACAGTTTTACACAACATTGCTTTTTTTTTTTTCCTCAGTGCAATAATTTCTAAATATGCTCTGGTGAGAACTCAAAATGAAAAATCTGGCATACTAAAATGAGGATGTGTATGTGCCTCATGTAATATTCAGGCTCATAGATGTGGCTGTAAACCAGCTCTGTTTCTGTTCTAGTAGAATGTAGTGCAGTTTAACTTGCCTGAGATGGTTTAATACCTGTAAGTTAGAGGAGGGATCTGAAGCTGAGAACAGAGCACAGTGACTTGAGTTGTACTGATACTGAACTGCAAGCTACAGTAATTGGGTCAGGAGGATGTGTATTTTTAAACACAGCAAGGCACAGCATTAAGTAATTTTTCATGAAGCAGAGAGCAGTCCAGCCATGCCATGGAGAGTTCCAAGCGGTACCTTTCACTGGTGGTTAGACCTTGAGTCAGAAAGTGTTGGTTTAATTGATGATTGATAACCTGTTCACTGGCTGCCCGCAGAAGTATCTGTCAAGTGGACTTGTGCTCATGTGACTATGGATGAAAAACAGTCTGTCAGCTTCAGACAAAGTGGCATTAGGTCACCTGTGAGAGGCATGAACTGAGTCCCAGTCTCCCAGTTCATGCAATTGGCAGTCTCACCACAGCCTCAGGTAATGTTATCACTTCTCTACCATTATTATGTTCTGTTTGTCTTTTTTCTGTTTTAAAAAAAGCTGAAGAGTAAGGAACGTTCTCGGACCTGCCCCAAAAAAGTGATCATGCTCTCTTCTTCTCCCACTCCACCCTCCTCTCCGCCGTATCCCCGGCAGCAGGTGACTCCCTCTGCATGCTCTGTCGCTCGCTCTCCCCTGCTGCTTGTGCAAGTCACTGGAGCAGTTACCAGAGATCCCTTTTACAATGGAATTCCCACTTTTCTTCTTTTCAGATGGTGACAGGGCTTCTTCAGCCTCGTAGATTAGGAACAAAAGTTGGCATTAGCTCAGCAGAAACGTGGAGAGTCTCCACCAGAGACTCTGAGATTTTACTGTAGGGTCATTTGTAATTACAGGAGCCTTTCTTGGTTTTGAGTTGCAGCAAAATAAAAATGTCTGGAGTAATGCAGGGAAAGAAAATGCAGCTTTTCTCCGTCTCCATCCAAGTTTCAGGTGTGACTGAAACTTTTGCCCATGTATCCATGCAACTCTTTCAGGATTACTTGTATGAAGTGCCTTTTTGGAGTGTTGTAGTGACCTGCACATGTTCACTGTGATCCTTTGTGATCCTGTGAGGGTGTTTCCCTCATACCCAGGCTGTTGTCTCATCAAGAGTTTGTGTTCAGTCCACCCAGGTGTGACTGGGAGCAGTGGGAGCTGTTCTGCACACAGCCTAGATGTTGTGCACATATATATGTTGTCCTTCTAGTTAAATATTACCTGAAATCCTTTCTAGTTCTGTCTCGTACCTTGTCATTGTGTTTCTTTGACCTGTATGCTTTTAAAATTTCTTTCATTTTCCTACTGCAGTGATAAATTCCACTTGTCCCCTGATCAATCCTGAACTAATCTTGAGGTGATAATAAGGCAACTGTAGTTCCATGAACGTCTCATAACTTTGAATAAGGACTGTACAGATAAATTTCCCTTTAGGTGGAAAATGTTTCTTCGTTGAACACTTGCGTGCCTATAAACTCTGCAAAGGCACTTTCAGCAGAGTAGACAAGACTTACAGACATAAAGTTTGACTTGTCTTATTGCTGGGATTTCTCAGAGTGTAATTACATGTTACAGTTAATCTGGTCTAATTCCTGTCAGCCTCCAGAGCAAGCATTCTCCACTGCCTCTCTTGTGTCTGCAAGATAGGTGAGGTCTGTGCACTGAGCTGATTTAAAATTGGCCTTACAGAAAAAGTGTCTAGTTTTCTGGCACACTGCAGATGATGTGTGGTGCAAGGAAGGATACAGGAATGGACAACAAACTAGAATATGTGGGAAGAGCCCTTTTCATTAGCAAAACGTGCACTGCAACTGAATGGTGTGTGCTGTTATCAGATGATGAGCTAGCTGGCTGCCTTCCTTCTGTCAGCATCCGTCACCAGTTGTGTCAGATACAAGGTTTTCCCCAAGCTTACAGAAAACCAAGGCAGTTAAATGCTGAGGTTGTGTCTTTTTTTTGCTTTTTAATCAATGGTGTAGGGTTAATTTTCCATATAGAGAAATGTGCTCTCAGTCACTAAGGTCTCCTTAGCTCTACGTTTTTCCACCCTGGCTTTTCCAAGTTTGTGTTGGTCCTGTGTCTTTCTGGTTGTCTAGTTCAGTGATGAGAGCCAACCACTGCTGGTTCCAGGTCTGCTTTGACCATTTTCCATCTTGTGTCCTGGAGGAAATCTTTTGCTATGTCTCGTGCTCAAAGATAGAATTGATTTTTTACTTCCTCCATTTAACTCTGGGGGAATGTTTACCCCCTGTATTACAGGACTGACCTGTTAGACTCGGTTGAGGGATCTGCTTTTGGAGACATTGTTTTTTCCTTAGGAATGATTTCTTTTCCTGACATTGCCTTGGCCCAGGCCTTCTAGGAAGTCAGGTGGATCTGCATCCTTGTTACGTGGGTGTCTTTTAAACCCTGTACCTCTGCATCTCTAACACTGCCATTCTGCCACTTCTTTTCCACTTTCCTTTTCCTTCCTTTGATCTAACAGCACAGTATGAGTTGTCTTGACTGTCTTACCATCTTCATTGTACTAATTTCAATAGACTGTGGTACGCTGTTGTGGTTTACTGACCTAATATGAATATATATGTTTTTAAAACATTTCCTTACAGGAGACAAGTTATTATTGCCAGGTTTAGAATATTAATAAACCTTTCTGCTATCACTGTGGCCTCTTTTTCTATCTTCATAGTAAGAAAAAGCAGATGAAGTTTGTTTTGACTAGGAAGTTGGTCTGTGCTTGTTATTAAGCTCATAATTTGTTGCCTGCAGAGAAACAGGGAACCTGGTGCCGACTACCCTGGGGAGCAGAGTCCCAGACAGGAAAGGGTAAAGAGCATGAACACATGGCATGGATGCTGATGACACAAGGCTGTGGTTGATGTGTGCAGTACAGAGAGCAAATACACTGGACAGTGAAACACACCCCATGCTGCTGTTAACACACTAGAACTGCTGAGAGTCAATCAGGAGTGATTCTTTCTGTGTGACACCCACATAAATGCATAACAAGCCTTCACCAACAATTTGCTATATGCTTCTTTTTTTGCCATAGTTCTACCACTTAAGCTCTTCCCATGCTACTTTTTCTCTTACACCTCTTCAGCAAAGTATGCTGTGGCTGTAGCAGAACAAGGAGAGTTATGTACTGTGCTAATTCATGCAAACATGGTTGCATTGTTTTCACGGCTTGCTTTCTGGATGGTTAAACAACTGGCATTCCATCCTGCCTCCTACAGGCCAAAGTAAAAGGAAAAATGCTGAGGCATTATTTAGCATAGAGACTTTGAAGTCTTCTTAACAATGAAATACTCAACAGCATGTCTGAATGGCTTGGTATTATACAGCAGCATGGGAAAATAAAAGATGGGCAATAAAAAGAATTGGCTGATTTGAATACGTATTGACAAATTAATTGACATTCCAGTAAAGGCTCTAAATGAATTAAATCATAAGTGGTAGTCAGCTATGAAACTGTTGCAACTTTCAGAATGTGTTCTAACAAAAGACTCTTGTGGGCTGAATGTTTCCTGACAGGCAGTAGAAAATGAATAAGCATGTGTCTGCAGTGACACAGAAGCCCACAGCTTTATAATGGGCCTAGTTTTAGTGAAAATGATCTGGAAAGGGTAGGTGGAACTGAGAGCAGCTGAAAGTAGCAGCACCCTGGCATTCTTGATGGATCAAGCCTGAGGATTCTTTATACACATGGTTGTAGTTCTTGGTCCGTTTACTGTTGAACTCTACAAACAAATGATTGCAAGGGACACTCCTGTGTTTACTTCAGGCTGTAAGACAGACTTTTTTTCTTCACAACAGTTTAGGAAGATTGATAAGAATGAGCAGAATAGCAGAGGTGTCATGTTGAGCCTGGGGTGTGTTGACATGGCAGTGCAGTAAGAACAAGTAGGACAGTGAAGCTGCAGAATTAAAACTGTCAGCTTCTGTGATAGTTTGATTTTGCTGTGCTTTGCTTCAACCATCCAGGCTCATTAAACATCCTCTCTGGTGAGCACAGCATTCACTTTTCAGATAAAGATTTTAATTTTTAAGCAAAGTAACTCATAAAGAACAAGAACTGAAGGGCATTACCTGAAAAGCATGTGATTCTTTGCACAAAATCTGAAAAACACACGTATGTACAGGTTTAGATGTGTAAAGAAGATCCCTGAGAATCAAGAACTATGATGAAATAAGTTGACAAATGAGCTCCTTTTGTTCATTATAAAGCCAGGAGTTCTTTGGATATTTTTTTTTTTGTTTTGTTTTGTTTTATTTTTTTGTGGTTTCATTTCATTTGATTTTGGGGAGGGTTTTTTGGATGGTAATGCCAGAGAGAGGCCAAGAGCTTGTTTGATTTTGGCTGCAGCAGTACTGGGTGGGAGAGCTGTGAGTAATGACTAATGAAATTGAGGTGTTTGGTTTTTTTTTTTGGCCTTGAGGGTCAAAACTGAGCACTTCATTAGAAGAGTAGACATTGGGAATAAAACAGTCTCCCCATGGGAGCTCCTCCTATTGTTCTGCATGTGAATTTCATATCTTTTGTTGGCATGTGTCTGTTCCTTTTGGGGCTTTTCTTTTTCCTGATGTGTTTACTTCCTCCTTCCTCACCTCACAGAGATCTCCTCGTTTATTTTCTGATGACCAAGTACCTGACAATGTTGAGCAAAGGGCATGTCAGCTGGCTGCCCTCCGGGACTCCAGACCTGCAGTGAGGCATCAGGTGACTACAGCCCTGCCTATCTGGTGTCCTGTGTCCGTGTGGGATCCTGGGTAATGCTAATAGCTGGGGTCACCAAAATCCAGTGACCACTGCTCTGCAGCCACGTGGTTAAGAAGATGTACTCAAGTCTATTTTGTGTAGTGTTTTTATTGTACTTGCCAGTTCTTAACTGTCTCCTTGCTTGATGAATGACAACTGTTTCTGTTTCTCAAAACACAACATAAGCAATAAGGTAAAAACCAGCCTCTGAGCTTTAGAGTAGATGCTGAAAACCAGCTGGACTCCAGGTCAGGTCTTTTCACAGTGGTTGTTTACCAGTCATTTGCTCACAAATTTTACTTTCTTCTGGAAGCAAGAACACTGATATTTTCCAAGCATAATTCCTGTCTCTGAAGTACTGCTCTTGTGTCCAAACTTCCTGAATACTTATTTCCAATAACAGATTTGGCAGCTTGTGTCGATATTATTATTATTAATTATTCCAGTGGACACTTTTGGTTGGGTGTTGTGCTAAATTTTCTCTCCAGTGTATTGTCTCTGGCATATGGGAGCATGCCAGTTTGAGCACTGGTTTCTTTACTTCCCAGTTGCTTACCCCTAGCTCTGTTTTCAGTGATCTGAACAGCAGTTAGGAAACTGGAGAATGCTTTTGGAACATACCAGCAACAGAAGTTTGCTGGGTTTTTTTTAATAACATTGTTTTGAATTAACCATCCAAAATCAAGCTGTCTTCTCAAGACAAAGTGTAAACAGTCACAGAACTTTTGCTAGTGGGTATAACTTTTCCAAGCCATAACAAAAGGAAGTTTGTAGCATCTGGGTCACTTTTCATTGCTATTCCTTGGGGATGCCTTCTTGGCTGATGATTACAGTCAGTAAAGCTGTGATTCAATCCTGCTAGACTGGAGATGGGATTTGGGAACACAAAAGAAGCTATGATAAAGACTAAGAAGATTAGTGTGAACATATGAACACCTATTTTTTAATGGGTGACAGAGCTGGAGATCTGAGGCATGATCCAAGGACAGCCCATGTACATTTCCTTACTCAGTTGAAATAGTGGTACAGAAATGAACATCTGGAACAAAGCATCTTGGTCCTATATTTTGTTTTGCACTTTTAAACTTTTTGAGGTGGTAAAGTTTAGCAGATTGCAATGCAAAGATAGAAAATATTTTAGAAACTGTCTGATTTCCTTATAGTGCAGAAGTAAGGAGGAGAGAAAATAGAGGTGAGACAGGGAACAAACTAGTGGAAAGGATAAAGTGAATAGGGCACAGAGGAAAAAAGAGGAGATATGTTGGCATGCTGTAGGCAATGATGGATTGTGATGTGATGTTTAAGGGAAGAAAATAAGAAAAAGAGATTAAGAAAAAGGAGGTTTAGCATTATAAGACATTTTCAGACAGTAAGTATGATTAGAAGTTAATGATCTTAAATACAGAAAAGTTGAGTAAGCACATACCTATATTTCTTTAAATTGGGGAAATTGTGAAAGCCAAGTTCTTCTGCATTTTGTCCAGAAGGTTTTAATCTTGAGGCTTTTCTAAGTGGCTAGAAATAGCTGGTTTTGTGGGTCATGCAATTACATGACATTTATTTTTCCTTTTTAGAACTAAAACCAATTTTCTTGTAAAAGTAAAATATTTGAGATTTGCATAACTTTTCTTACCAGACTACTAATTCAAGGAGTGCATAGTTTCTACCAGTGCTATCTGCCTGATACTTTTTAGCTTTTTTTTTTTTTTCTATTTATGTGAAGTGTTTCTTGGCAGACAGGCTTAATGAACCATACAAATAACTAGAGGGATATGTTGGGAGACCAAGTTTTGGGCTCTTCTCTGAGGAACCAGTTTCAGAAGGATGCAAATTCTTTATGGTTTGCTATTTGCAGATTGGTTTATATTGTTTCATTCTTTTTTAGTGTGATATTTTCTATCTGCTTACAGTGAATATTAGGTTGAGAATTAGCTGTTAATTACTGGCATTGCATGCAAGTTAGATGCTCTCTCTTCCAACCCCAAAGAGAGCAGACTTTTGGTTAAAATATAGAAGACATCTCACATGGCCTGAAAGATGATCTTGGTGCCTTGGGCCAGCAATTCAGAACAATGGGAGATACAGGAGGAGCAGAGGAAATCGATTTGGGATGTCTGCCAGTGGCTTAGTTAGTTGGGTTACAGGAGGTTGGACATCTGTGGAATAAGGAGCCACTTCCAAATGGTCCTAAATAACTTAAAATCTAATAAAGAGCAACTTGAGAACGACTGACTTTGCCTCGCTAGGGAGAAAGTGAAGATGCTTTGGACATTTTTCTCCAGTTCTTCCTACACGGGTATCTAAGACATATTTTTGGATGGTGGGCAGGAGGAGCCGAGTTGTTTTCTCTCCCCTCTGTAGCCACGTGTGACTGTTGTGATTGTTGTTTTATCTTATAGCCCGAGGCAGAACCGTCTCGCCGATTCTTTGTTGACCAGTGGGAGCTCTCCCTTAGCCTGCGTTCTGCCCGGCCCTCCTCCCCTTCAGCTGACTCTCTTCGACAGGTAGCCTCGCCCCGGGCACCGCAGGGGGCACCGTGCCCGGCCACGGCAGGGGCTCTGCCCGCGTTCGCTTGCTGCACCCGAGCACAGGAGGCGCTGAGCCTGCAGAGCTTCACCTGCAGCACGCTGCCTGTGCACGGCCAGGGGCAGCCCTGCCAGAAAGCACTTGGGAACGCAGTGTGTTTAACATTGGGTGTCAAGGAAAAGCTCGGGGTACATCTCACACTCAAAGAAATCAGTGGTTTTGGGCGGGGGGAGGCACTGGTAATCCTGGCTTTGCAGTAAAGCTTTCTTGTTTTCCCTGCTGCTTTTGGAGAGGTCTTGGGCCAAACTACAGAATGTGTTTTTGCATAGATGCTGAATGGACAGTGTGGAATAAAAACTACCCTGGCTGTCTGAAAAAAACACTGCTAACTTATGTGCAGTTGTCACACATAAAGAGCAGAAACTTGATTTGCTTTGAGCTGGAGTGGGTTCTTTGCCCACTCTTGAAAACGTGTTGTGTATCTCGTTGTGTATCTCGAAGGCCTTTGCCTGTGGGAGGAGAGATTAAATGCTTCATTTAAGGCCCAGCATTAGGCCAGATGTGTTGTGAAGGGAAAAAGCAAAGCAAATCAGAAACAGAGAACCCCAAATCGAAAATTCAGCAACTAAATTTCCCACACCAAGTGGAGTCTAAGATATTGTGAGTCAGGATTAGCATAGTCACCTTCTTAAACATGGAATTTCATACGTGCTGGTGGAAATGTAAAGATTCTGAAGCATTTGTAGTTAAGGTTGGCTGAAGATTTCAAATCAAAACTTGCTCAGTGGAAGTCTAGTTCAATTTAAAATAATGTTTTTCCCATGGAATAGCTTGAACTATCTTTAAAAAAAAAAAAATCAAAAAGCCTCAAAGGTTTTTTAGAGGACAGAGGGTAACTCTTGGCCAAATGATTGTTTGCCAGTTGTCCAGTTGACACCATTTAGATATAATATTTGACAAGATATGATATATGACACTGAAAGGCAACTCTACACATATGTGTGTGCATAGCTGAGGAGGAATATGGAACCTGGAAATTCTTGAGAAAAACCATGTGTTATTTCTGCAATTGCTCTGCATTTTGGGGTAGAATCAGACAAGTTTTTTTTCTGGGTATGAATAAACCTTCATTAGTGCAGTGGTGCAGATCTTAAGGAGTTAAAGACTCTGGTGGTAGCAGAAGTATTCACTGATGGATGAGCACTCCATTCCCAGAATCTTTTTCCCCAAAGTACTGACTGTGTGGTGAATTTCAGTTTTGGTGATGCTTCCTGCTCCACCTCTCTGAGCGTGTGAAGATCTTAATCATGCCCAAAAAGCTAATAACCACACTTGGTAAATTTATGCTGTCTTATTATTTGTGGAAAATAACTATTATGCTTCAAACAAGTTCTGCTGTATGAGGAAAGAGGGTTTTGAGATACAGTTTTGGTCTTTTCCTTCCACAATGTGTTAACCTTGGTGTTCTGCACATGCCAGAAGCTGGTGTGTCTCTCTGATGATCTTCTTCATTTGCTGAGGAGGAGACTCTCACTAGAAACTTTCATAATGCTTCTTAGCCTGGAAAAGGAAAATTGCTTGTTGTGCTTCTTGCAGCTCTGAGTCAAATACATGAAGTTTGCTGTGTGATTTGCTAACCTGGATGTAACCACATGATTTTCTTAACTGTATAATTACTGCCAGTGGTTGTGTTCCTTGTGAAAAATGCTTCCTGTGCCCTGCAGTGACTGCACTTGGCTTGCAAGCACTCACTTTGTACCAGCTCAGGTAACAGTCAACATGCTGGGATTTCTTGGAATACTGGAGGGCTTTCAGACAGCCCAAGTTATGCAATCAGTCAGTACCCATGCTGGAGAAAAGCCTAGTCATAAAGCAGGGGTCACAGCTGAAAAGTGTATGTTCCAGATATATGCAGGTGTGGCTTTAATGCATTGGATGAGGTTTAGCATCTTTTTCCATACATGTGTTTTACTATTGGAATAATTAGTATTTTTGAATCACTGAGTTCCTTTAGTTAAGGATTTTTCCCTGTTCTATGAATGCTCTGTAAATTAATTACTTCCAGTTGCCAAGCATATAAATATGCTGTTGTAATCAGCATTTGCATTATACTGTGCCACATGTTTTAGAAAACATCTTTGTTTCTGATGCCATTGTTACTGGGAACCTAAAATCCTAACCTGCATTTCTCCTCATCTTTGTGAAGTGTTTGTGCTCAGTTTCCAGGTACAAAAATACTCCACAAGCAAAAATAAGATCTGCTTTATTCATCATCATAGTATACCTAGGGCACATAGAGAATGCAAAATGCAAGCCACCTTTTCTGTCCTTAGAGTCGATCCTGGACTGTACTGGTGATTTCTGATGACACTAGCTTTGCTATTACTACTTGTCACTTCATATTATCCTGTCTTGGCATGATTTACTTCTCTGCACCTTTTCACCTCCTAACCTATTATTATTTTAAGTCATTTATTTAATTCTTTTTTTTTTCCCCCCCCCTTTTCTCATTTCACTACTGTTTTATTCCATCCATCTGGTAGAAGTATATAAAGATGTACACAGGCGGAGTGAGCTCATTGGCTGAGCAGATAGCCAATCAGCTTCAAAGGAAAGAGCAGCCCAAAACCCTTCTAGACAAGAAGGAACTGGTAAGATGATGTCCAGAAAGTGATGCGTGTTTGTGATTAGATGTACTGTAGATCTGAAGTAGTGTGAGTGCCCACTGATGGAATCTTGTCATAGCTGTGTGAAAGACTTAATTTCCCTGTCTCCATCCACCCTCACTCATCTCCTCATCTACCTTGCAAAACGCTTTAAGCTAATTTCAGCATCCAGGGATTGTGCATAAACTGCTTGTTGAATATATGAAGATGTGTTTGATCCACTGGGGCTACCTCTGTGTTACTGTTTTCTGGAGGACACACTGATTTTGATAATGCAGGTCTTAAGAGCTGCTGCATGAGGGATTTCTAATGGTTTTGGCTTTCCATCCTCCTTCAACCACTTATTTCAAGGTCATCATTAAACAGAAGTGGTGTCCACTATTCCATCCAGAACTTATTTTACTTCCAGCATATGTAGGCATGGCACCCCAGGACCTTCTTCCCTGGACAATAAGGTTACTTTTTGGTGTCTTGGTTAAAACTGAGTTGTGTCCAAGAACAGCAACATCCAGATGCTCCCGTATCCTCATAAATGAAAAGATGACGGCGCAGCCTCGGGGAGCGTGGACACGCCCAGATTTAGCCATGCCTGTTTCTGTCCAGGGCTCGCTGAGGAAGGAGTTTCCCCAGAACCTGGGAGGCAGTGATGTCTGCTACTTCTGCCACAAGCGGGTCTACGTGATGGAAAGGCTGAGTGCTGAGGGCAAGTTCTTCCACCGCAGCTGCTTCAAGTGCGAGTTCTGCGCCACCACGCTGCGCTTGTCATCGTACGCCTACGACATCAACGCTGGTGAGACAAGCTGCTTTTTGCCAAAGCCAGCTAGGGGTTTCAGCTCTTTCTTGCCTGGGTTAGGGAAGAGAGGAACTTGTGTTCCATAATCTCTCTGTCTGTTCAACCTCTTTGGCTGTGGTCAGGTCCTGCTGACAGCAAAAGAAATCTTAGAATTAATTTAACGTAGCAACGGCAGCTAGAGTGCAAAGTAGCAAATAGCAGTTGAGGACATGAAAACAGTTTGAAGGTTAGGTCCTTTACTCTTATTTCAGTACTGACAAATGAGGGGACTCCTGAAGTACCACTTAAGAGAAAACACATTGGAGACAAATGTAGCCAGCTTTTTCTGTTGAAAGATGTCACAGTTGTCCAGCTCTGCGCTAACAGCTCCTTACAAACAAAGGTCTGTTTATATAGGGAAAAATGGAGCAATCAGAGTTGAGTAGAGGTAAGTCAGTGTTATCAAGTGTTTTTCAAGTGGTTGCTGAAGATTCAGTAGAGACTCCTTTTTTGGTGTCTTATAGACTGCAGAAGCAATATGATTTTACAAAACTTGCTGGTGGCTTAGTTAACAGACTGTGGAATCTAGATTAAAGGAAGGTTCAGATATACCTGACAAATCTAAGAAACTGGACAGTATGGCAGCAGGTGAAACTCAACTTATCACCAAAGTGTGCATATTGAAAGTGGTAATATAAAATCACCCATCACTACATCTAAGGGGCCACCCTGACCCTAAACTGTGACAGTCTCCCAAGAGGAGCAATGTGTTGCATTCTTTGAGCAGTGATTGTCAGAAATTTCACATTTCTCGGATAAACCTTTGTTTCTACTAGCAAGTCTGCCTTTATGTTCTTCCACAGCTGCCATTTATCTTTATTCCTGTCTCAGCAGGAAAATATATGCAAAATGGTGCAAGAGGTTCAGTGGAGAGGATTCTACTTCAGACATGATGGTGTAGAAACCAAAATAATAGGGGAAATGTGTTTGATCCTGTAGTTTTCCCTGCTTGTCAAGGCAAAGATGAAGTAAAAATTGTAAATTGATACTACAGGATGAAACTCTGGAGTATTCTACTGCATGCTGAAATGTTATAAAACTGAGAGGTATCTACTACCTGTAGCAGAAGAAAGTCTTTGCATGTATCAAGTGAATGGCCATGGAAACACCATCTAGGCTTATAGGGCAAAAAGAACCAAAGTTATTTATTGATGGTGCATTATATAATGACTTTAAGTAACGAACTTGCTCGGTCATGAAGAGTTCAGGAAACTTAGAATCATCAAACCAGTCACCCAGTAAGGAATAGAAACCCCATTATTACTCGGCCAGAAGATCAGCAGACTTGGCATGTGAGTTTAAAGGGACCAGTGATAATTTTGAAATCAACATATAAAAGTAACATCATCAATAACCAAAGTTGGGGAAAAAAAAAAGTTAAGCATTGCTGTTATTTTTGACATTCAGAAGTGACTGAATATCTGGCTCTATGTTTAGCAATAACAGACTGAGGTCCTCTCTCATCTGTATGGGCTGAAACAGTTTCTGCCACCAGATTTAGTGATTTGCTCTGCAAGCAAGTTTATGCCTGCAGCTGTGACCAGATAGTTCTCAATGGAGCAAACACAAAGCTCGGGATTTCAGCACACTTATAGCATTGGTTCTGAAATAATACTGCATGCCTCAAAGTTGTGTATGTATATGAAACAGGTATGGCCAAACAGAAATATGTAGAATCCTATCTAAGGCAATCACTGTGAAAATTTAGCTTATTTTTCACTCTGGGTTTTCTGTGAGGGGAAAAAAAAATGACAAAGCTATAGACATGCACTGTTGCTATTCATCTGGCTGTTTGGACTGGGGAGCACTCTGCAGCATTCTTCAGCCAGTGTCTGGTTTTAGGCTTCAGAGCCTGATAATTTTTATGTAAGAGCTTTTCTGTTGTTGCTCTTTTCAGACAATTTGAAAGAGCAGTTTTGAGAAAAAGTAAACAAATAAATGTTTATTTGAGCAGAGAGTCATTGAAAGATAGCAGTTGTCACCTTTCCATCATAAAACTGAAGCATTGTGCAAATACAAGCTCAGAAACCAGAGGAAGAGCCAAAGGTCAGAACACAGGTTTCAAATGCAGTAGGAAAGTTGTAGGAATAGAAGGAGAGGCTGCTATGGGCTGTGTATGCCAAGCAGAAATACACTGGCACAGGTTCACTGGAAGATAATTGTGTGCCATACATGGACTGCTGTTGTTATTGTCTGTATTGCCTTAGCTACCTGATGATGTTCTGATACTGCTGAAAACCCATCTAGGCTTGTCTTTCCTAAACCACTAGTATCTCAGAAGGTCTTAATTGTGAAAATGAACCATTGGTTGATTGTCCTTTCCACGAGTCTCCACTGTGTGTGTTTAGAGATGGTTCTTTGGGAGTTAACACTGTCCTCTCCCACTTCCCTCTGCTGGTTGTATTCATTCTTGCTTTTTCCAAAAGTGCTTCTGCCAGCTTTTCATGTGACGGTGCCTTTGTTCCTCACACACTGCAGCATTGTTAGCATGTGATACCACACAAGCCTCACAGCTTTGCTTTGGTGTTTGCTAGGATTTTAAGCTAAATGGCTGTGGGGCACCCAATGGAAAGGAGGCTGGCTAGGAGGGGAGAGAGGACGGCTGGAGCTCAAACTTCCATAGCATTTGCCTCCATGGGTAGTGAAGAAACTAGAGGAAGCAAAGGGAATGGCAGCAGAAAATAAGTTGCAGTGAGATGGATGTCTATGTTGTGCTGATCTGCTGTGTTGCTGACCATAATTCCTGTTGTACCTGCAGGTAAATTCTACTGTAAGCCTCACTACTGTTACCGACTCTCTGGTTATGCTCAAAGGAAGAGGCCAGCAGTGGGTCCTCTGGCAGCAAAGGTAACTCTTTATTTTCATCTAACATGTCCTCTTAATAGGTTTGGATTCTTAACATTGCACTAGTAACTATGCTCGCTTGTTTTCAGAAAGGAGAAAAAAAATCAGAGTGCATTGAGTTGCTTTCCTCTCTCAGCTGAGCTTGCAGTTCCATACATTTTATTTAAAAGCAGTTCTTTTAATTGTCCCTGTCATGATTCTTATTACAAAATGATATACTGTCCTGTTCAGAGGATTTTGATTTGATTTCTTGTCAGTTGAAATAGTCCATGTAGAGACTAAATGAATAATGTTCTCAGTTTTGGGTTTGCTTTGTTTCTCCATAGTTTTTCTTAAGTTGAAATGTCCTTTGCATTTGAAACATTAAGTTCTTCCTGATTTGTTATGAAAAAGACCTGCCTTCATTTCTGAAGGTTTTCTGTATGTTAATGGGAACCATTTGGGAAAGAAAGGAAAACCTTTTTCCTATGCTACAGTAATGGAAGCATTTGTGCTTTAAATACAGAATCAAGATGCACTGTGTAATACAGAGAAGTCTCCTAGTTTTGGCTTTATGACTTAGGGCACTTAATTTGTCTCCTCAGCCTCCTTTTCACTATTTTTGTGTGTGGTGTCTGAGCAAACTTCATGCTAATCTCTTCACAAGTTCTCTCAAGTTTGCATGCTACAAACTGTCCATCCCTCCTAAATTACAGTGACCTTTGTGGTACTGGTGGTGCTTGTCTTTCTGCCTGTTTCTCAGGTTTTATTAGTACAAGCTGAAGCTGTACTCCTCCTTTTGGAAGGATAAGGGATCCATTTCAATATTTGTGCCATATTTCCTGCCCAAAAACAAAGGCTGAAAATGGTACTTGCTTTATTTCCCCGATGAGAAAACTTCAGGGATCTTACTGCTTTGTCTTTCTTGGATATCTAGCTTGTTTTTCAGTGCTTTATTAAAGCCATAAATTGAGAAGGAACATACTTGCTTTCAGACTGTGCCTTATGTGATGAGCCTTATGTGATGATTAAAGGATATTTTAATCATGAGAGGGATGTCCTAGAATCATAGAACTGTCAGGGTTGGAAGGGACCTGAAAGCTCCTCCAGTTCCAACTCCCCTGCCAAGGGCAGGGACACCTCTCACTAGAGCTGGTTGCTCAGAGCCCCATCCAGCCTGACCTGAGAAACTGCCAAGGATGGGGCTGCCCCCACCTCTCTGAGCAGCCTGTGCCAGGGTCTCACCACCCTCATGGGGAAGAAATGCTTCCTCATGGCTGATCTGAATCCACCCATCTCTAGTTTTAATCCATTCCCTCCAGTCCTGTCACTACCCAACAGCCTAAAAAATCCCTCCCCAGCTTTCCTGGAGCCCCTTCAGATCCTGGAAGATACAGTACGGTCTCTCCAGAGCCTTCTCTTCTCCAGACTGAACAACCCCAGCTCTCTGAGCCTTTCCTCATAGGAGAGGTGTTTCAGCCTCTGATCATCCCCGAGGCCCTTCTCTGGGCATTCCAGCATGTCCAGATCTCTCCTGTACTGTGGGCTCCAGAACTGGACACAGGAATCCAGGGGGTCTCCCCAGAGTGGAGCAGAGGGGGAGAATCCCCTACCTCGACCTGGTGGCCATGCTGCTCTGGCTGCAGCCCAGGACACCATTGGCTTTCAGGGCTGCAGGCCACCCTGAGGGCTCATGTTGAGCTTCTCACCCACCAGCTCCCCCAGGTCCTTTTCTTCAGGGCTGCTCTCAAGCCAGTCACTGCCCAATGTCTTCCTGGTTCAGTGTGTTCAGTACGTACAGCCTCCTGTTAAAAAAAAAAAAAAAGAGTCTTTCTCTGAGGCATTTTCAATTTGAATCTGATTTTAACTCCTCTGCATCATTGCAGGACACCAAAGGAGCTCTGCAGGACACCATGGCAAGCGATGGCAGCGGACGGGCAAACACCATCTCCACCTCAGCAGAGAGGGCCCCAGGTAGCTCCACTTCCTTCCTTAGCAGGGTGGTGCAGTACTCTCTGGGCCTCTTTGCCAGAGTTAGGGTGGCAAGCCAACGCCTGCAAAGCACAGTGTCCTCCATTGGCCACCAGGTAGCCCAGAACCCTTTGGACTCCTTTTTCATGTGTCAGCTGATGGCTTTTGGGGTTCCCTTTCTGTACGTCCAGTCAGAAGTTCTGGTACAGATTCTAGGGGAATTCTGTGGGCAGCCTGCTGACCAGTAAGAGTTGCTGTGAGCCATCTTGGAGTGGTGTGCTGTGCATATACATATAACCCGTGTGGTTTTTGGGGTGCTGTGTCAATATTGTGCATTACGTGAAAGTCTCAATATATTATTTTTGCACTGTGGCTTTTGGGGCTTGGATGTTCTCAGTCCTTTTAAGGACATTATCTGAAAGAATTGCAGGAAAACACAGATGCTCATTTGAGGGTCTTCCCTGGGTGGGCCCAGGTAAAGAGCCCTGTAATATATGCAGCTCAGTGTTAGTGAAATTAAAAGTTCTTCTGATGCACTGGAATAGCTCAAACTGGATTTCTGTGTTTGCCTGAATTCTGGGTGTGGTCTCGTTCTCCCAAG
Source organism: Corythornis vintsioides (assembly GCA_025447755.1). Taxonomy (NCBI): domain Eukaryota; kingdom Metazoa; phylum Chordata; class Aves; order Coraciiformes; family Alcedinidae; genus Corythornis; species Corythornis vintsioides. Next base: position 87,851 of record JAOEGS010016888.1, on the reverse strand, counting down.
CTTCTCTTCATTAATGTGGTACTTGATTGGGAAAGATCCCACTGTCTCTGGATTGTGTCTCCTTTGGGATTCTGGGTGTCTGACAGCTAATGGGATCAGATTCCTTAAACTCCTTGATCTTCGTGGTGCTGGAGGTCATGGTGCTCCTCCCTTACTGCCAGAAACTGTGCTGCTCCTGGCCATGGCTTTGGGAAGGGGTGGTGAATGTGTGTCCTACTGTGAAGTTGTTTTGCCTTTAACTTGAAACTCTAATTCCTTCTAACATGGGAGAAGTGTCCGTGCTACAAATGCTCGTTTGCCCAGCCCCTAAGTGCTCATGCAGAGATGTCAGAAAAAGGGAGAGATTTGCTTCCTAATATTTGTCCCAGAAGACTATGGATCAGTGTTTTTAGAGAGAAAGTATACGTCCACCTACACTTTGAGAAAGTAATGTTTTTGCAGTGCCAGTTGAGGAAAAAAACCCTCTTAATGCCATATAGGCAAATAAAAATCATGCTTTTGTTTGACTTTGTGTTATTCTTACAAGTGTTTCTAAGATTTTAACTGAACGCAACCTGGCAGAAATTTATTCTTAGTGTATGCCAAGATCTTCCTCTTTCTGTGGAATTTCCATAGAGCAAAATGGAGGAAAGGAAAATGCAGGGAAGAATGACATTTGCAAGATGTCATGGACAAATGGGTTAACCGCAGCAGCTTTTGTACAAGTGAATAGACTGAAAATTGCTCTCTCTAAAATGGAAGAGTTTGTTTTTTGGTTTGTTGTTTTTTTTTTTTTGCTTGAGCATACACTTTGAGATGAATGGAAAAAGTATATCTTGGAGCACAGGGTATCTGATGTGAGAAGAAGGTGGTTTATGGAGTGAAGCTATAGAAGGCGAGCTTAGCTGTATCCATCGATTAGTTGAGCAAAGCAGTTGCTGGCAGAAAGTTTCCTTCCTCAGATTTATTTCTTCCAACTGATCGAATTTAATCACATTATAAAAGAGCATTTAGTAAATAGCATCTGAGTGATCACTAAGAGCAAACAATAGGCCATGGTTTGCTTTAAACTTCTATAAATCAGATCTAAATCAGCTATAAATCAGATGTTTCAGTGGCAGTGCCACAGTCCTGTAGCAGAATTGTAGTGCTTCCAGAGGAGTAAAACAGAACAGACACCACTTTATTAAATGGCAACATTTGAAATCTTGGCTCCTTCTGTTTTCTTTCTGCTTTTCTAAAGCAGTGTGTAACTCTAGCATAATTTTTAAAGCTTTTGCACCTTTTAAAGTTTGGCTTTTTGCAGTGCCCAAAGCACTTTAGGACATACTTAGTTTAGCTGGGTTAAGCTGGGTCATCTTTGGTGCATTCTTGTGTGTGCATGACAGAAGTACATTTAATGGCAGAAGAGTGAGCAGTGGCTCTGCTGTTCTCCCCCTTTCTGCTAGAAAAATGCCATTAGTGGCTGAAAGTTTGGTTTCTTTGTGAAGTTCTGAGTATTCCTTTAAAACTACTGGCTCAATGACAGTTAAGAAGCAAGAAAAAGCTAAGTGCAGTGTACTTCAAGCCCCAGTATCATTAAAGGCAGGCCAGTCCTCTGTTAGTTACCTGCCTTTAGCTCCTGTTCTTGCTGGGCAGGTGGGTCAGGAAACCTGTGGTGTGTTTACAGTTATATATGGCTTGGGCAAACCAAACCAAAAGAAACCTTATAGAATTACCAATAGTGGAAGAATGGGATGTTATTTCTGAATAATCAAAAGGAGTCTGTGAGATTACATCTAATTGTAACTCCTGACTTTGAACTCTCTGCTTATAAGCTTTCTTGACTTATATGAAATAGTCTGTTTAAGACACTTATAGGTATTCTGATTTCACTGTGGAGCAGACAAAGTACCGCCAGCAAAAACCTGTCTGAAGTGGAGATAGAAGCAGAGCTCTTGTTTGCAAGGCTCCACCCATCTGGTAGACTCATCCAATACAGGTCATACAGCTGAAAGTGTTTGAACTCCCTCAAGGCAAATGCCACCAAATGAAAATTGGCAATAGCAGTTTCAGACTTAGAAGTCTGAGCTAATTCTCAGTAGTGAGGCAGGTCTTGGTAGGAAAACCAAAAGTGTACCATGATGCACAGGTTGGATATTTGATGGAGGTGTAAGGACAACTGAGAAGGCATAAGGAAGGTGCACAGCAGAAACATCAATTAAATAATACAGAAAGCAAAAACACAGCCACTGGTATTTTGTACCTGAGTTAAATTCAAGCCTGAGTTAGCAGAATTGCCTCTTCAGTGAGCTTTATAGTGACTCATGCAAGGCCTGGGTTTTAGTTGCCATGGAATTCCAAAGCAACATAAAAATCTTGTGTTCTCCCCTCCCACACACACTGCCTCTCTTGCTGTACCACCAAATCTGGCCTCTTGTTTTTCAGCCAGCTTAATGCTTAAAATATACTCAACCCCAGAATGAGATTGAGCAGGTTTGATCATCTGAGGTGAGATGGTCTCAACAAGCACTTTCTCGTGATGTGTTACGAACCCGATTGGCTGTATTAACTTGGCTAAAGATGTCAGGGCTCCCTGGGTGGCCACAGCCTGAGCTGGCATTGAACAGGATTTGTCTGCCCCTCCTATTACAGCAATGATAGTGGCAGGGCACAATCTGTGATCAGCCAGTTGAGGCTTTTTTAGCAGTCGACTAGAATAGCCCCTCTTGTGAAGGTTTTGCCTGGTTTACCTGAGAGCTTCTGTGGCATCTCATGTGGTGGCTACAAGGGATGTTCCCATGGAGGTTACGCTCAGCCTGGCTTCTGGAAAAGAGATTCAGTTCCTTTCAGGTTGGGAAGTGGCAACAAGCTTTTGAGGGATGGATGCCCTTCTGTCTGGGGAAGGGAAGTTGGGGAAAGCTGTTCTGTGCTTTTGGTCCTCCTGAACTGTGGCATGCTTGTTGTAGATACTGTAACCTTTCTCTGTACCTTGTCTGCCTGTTTCTCTTACCTTTTGCATTTGCCTTTGTGCCAAAATTGCTGCTATTGCCAAGAGAAAAAAAATCAAAACCTTTGCTTTTCAACTGTCTCTCCCTTCGATAATCTATAAGTGCTGTGTCTTGGATTTTTTTTTTAATATTATTTACAGTACTTTATATGGTTTTAATGTGCTTTTAATGCAAATGCTGTTCTTCTGTTTGTTCTAAAGGTCTGTAAGAGCATATTTCTGAACTTTCACCTCTTTCTTGACAGATGGACTTGGAACAGTCTTTACCCCTATCAGTTTTACTGATAAAGCTCCTTGGAGTGACTTTAGCCTGTGTTGTTTTGTTGTAAGATGTTTCCCATTTCAGACTCGTGTTCTCCCAGCAATATATTTCTGTCCCTGTTGGCAGCAGGGAGCTCATAAAGGAAAGACCTGCTAGGGAAACTCATACTTCAAAATGCACAGCAATAAAAGGCAAGCCAGGAGGTCTCACAGTAGTGACATGACCTGTGAAATATTTCAGAAGCCATAGTATGCAAAACTGAGAAATGCAATAGAAAACAGAGGCACGTGGTCTCCTTCTTGAAAATCACCCAAAAAAAGTGTGTATATTATATGAGAAGTTAAAAAATCTCCTGTGGAGGATTTTTTCAGGGAGCAGTGTTGTAAGCAAAGCCCCTCACAGTAATGTGTTGTATATATCAAGCAAAGCTGGACTTTCCATGAGGAAGTTTTTTTGCTGACTTGTAGAGCTGTAGAAGGGTGGCTGCTTCCTCTGCATGGCATGTCCTTTAAAGTAAATTACCTGAGCCACATTCTCAAAAGGATCTTAACTGTCTGTACAGTTCTAATGCATCTTTACGAATGCATCCAGTATTATTTGCACACAGTTTTACTTCTCTGTCCAAAGAAGTACATACACATTTTATATCTATTTCTGTATAGAAATAAGCTTCTTAATTAAAGACTTTGCCTCTTTATGGTTCTGCATACATTGAACATGCCTTACTTGTGAAAATGATTCAGCTGGAAGCAATACATGTTTGCTTGTGCAAACAAACATAATTTAATGAAATCCTCCACTCGGTCTCTTCATTATTAATCACACTTGAGTTTTGTTTTTCTTTTCATTTGGTCTGGTTTCAACATTAAACTACAGAAGAGCAGCCTCATTCTGTGGGTTTATGTTCTGCTTGTGGTGCCTTCATTTCAAAGTACTGAATGGTGCATTTACAAACACATCCATATCCCACCCTCACCCCTCAAAAAGACCCCCAAACATCCATGTTTCAGGATGCACCACCAAACTGGGAGGAAAAATAATTCCTCTGCTATTGTGCCTTGAGTGCTGCCTGTGCTGTTTGGAGGAGCTGTGCTGGTGAGTTATGCAAGTCATGGCACATGACACCAAACCCTTTTATGGGGGTTCATGCAACTCCAAGGAGATCTGATGCAAGGTTTACTTCCCTGTTGGAACATTTGAAATACAGACTTAAGAACCAGACCCTGTACTTTTGGAAGCCAAGGAGAGTGTGTGGATTGCCTGACTAGGAGCAAGTTTCTGTCCCCAGTGAATCATGGCTCAATAGCAAGCTAGGAGTCTCTGTTAGGATAAACGCTTGACTGTTCCCAGTCCATCATGTTCCTTGTCAGTGTTCTTATCAGGATTTGGAGTGGCTTTGGCTTGAAAAGGGAATGCTAAAGGACCAGCTATTTGAAGCCCAGAAAATTTGGAAAGGCAAAGGCATGATGGAAAGTTTATTTGTTCTAAAGAGTGGAGATGCAGCTGACCTGCTAGAGTCTCATTGAAAGATGTTTTGGGGACTGAGGAAACATATGCAAAATAGCAATATGCTGAGCCTGTGCTCATGGCTGGATCCTGCTAAGAACACTTTTTTTTTGTGGGAGTAACTGGGCTCCCAATTCCACCTTTCTCTCTAGCTTTCAGACCTGTAGACTTGTGCCACTGGAATATTTTTTTTATTGTTTGTATGTGTATATTCTGAAGGGTGATATGAATTTTTCTGGGCACTTTAAGAGCTTCATTGAATGTTTTTGTATCTTAGGAAAAGAGTATCAAGTTTGTATGAAGCAGTTGGATTTATTTTTTTTTAATTGCAGAATTCAATTTTCTGTTCTTTTTTTGAAGAGTGGAATTGAAGAAATTACTGTTTTGAGATTGTTTCCCTCCAAGTAAAGGAGGGAGTGTGAATAAAATAATCTTGGTCACAGATAATTCTCAAGAGGGTTAGTGCTCAGAAAGGCTTCATGTCTCCATTGTATAGCCTCTGAAGATTTTGATTTATGCAGTTGTTTTCGACCTGTTTTTGTTTTGGGTGTGTGTGTGTCTCTGAATTATGTAACACCTGGTTTTCCTGTTGCTGTGAAATCAAGACATTTGTTCAACTGTGTGAAATGTTCAAGGGAATAAATTCCAAACAAACTTCGGGTTTCTGAGTTTTTCTTTGTCCTCCCCCTTCTCCCTCCACTGGTTTCAGGTGGGGGATGCTATGGGGCTAGAGTGAATAGATCTGGGAAGCTCCACCGCAGACGTGTCGGGGAGTTCCACAGCACGTGCCTCAGTCCCTGCAAAGTGCTGCTTTTCAGGCTCCTTGCCTGCTCTGCTTGGTGTGGTTGAATTTGGCTGCTGTGCTGGGGATTGCTGAGGGGCACAGAACAAGTGGTGCTGTAGCAAACCTGAGAAGGACTACCCGTGCTAACCCTGCTGCTTTGCTCCTGGCAGCTGGCTCTGCTTGTCCCGCTGCAGGGCAGAGGGTTAAGGCTGGATTACCCCTCTGTGCCCATCAGTGCCCAGGAGCAGGGAGGTGGAGAGGGAAGAGTCTCAGCAGGGTGTAGCTCCTCTGGTTGGTGTGGCAGCAGCTGTGCTGATGAGGTGTTTTGTGTGAAGGAAAGGCAGAAAATGAGGAAATAATGGAGTTGTGTAGCCAAATCTTGTCTGATGTTCAAGCTGGCTTAGGGGAATGGCACATTAGGACACAACCTCCCTTCCTCAAGGCCATTAAGACACTATTCCAGAGTGTTCTCACCATGACCAACAGATAGCTTGAGATACATCTTCCTGCTCTAAAGGATAGGCTGGATTAGTCCACATTAGGGACTCTGGGTCTTTTTTTGGCATTCTTCTCATGCTTCCTATTGCACCCTTGGCAACTGAAAGCTTGTAACAGCAGCTGACTTTGGAGAGTCTGCCTGTGAATGGGGTGTCTTCTCTTTTGGGTTTATTTGGCCAGAGTAGTTCAATTTCAGTGGCAGTTCACAGAACTGCAGTTCTGTTATATAGGAGTCCTTTGGAGGAAAGTAATCACTTTATGTTGTTGCAACTGCACTTTATTTTTCTTTACTGCAATCAGTTGTACTGGTTTTGAGGCTAAATGGGGTTTCAGTTCTGAGATGGAACCATCAGCATTCAGTGTAAAACTACTTGTGCTTGTGCATGAACTAGAAATGTCATTTTGATGCACAGCTAGAACAGCCTCCACTGTTCTGTATCAGGAAAACAGCCTTGCAGCCACATATATTCTCTTCAGAAAGCAGATGCTTGCTTCATGAATTAAAAAAAACCCAACAACCAAACAAAACAAAGCAACAAAATGATGTTTATTTCCTGGGCTCATCCCCATCAGAGGTAAAATCAAACCTTGCTGTAGCAGTAGAGGGGACATTGTTTTCACCTAAAACTTGGGGAAACCAACTATTTGTGTGCCACCCTTTCTTCTTGCTCCCCTTCCAACTGAAGTTAGTTACCTTACAATAATTTAATTTGGAGGAAACTATTCTGTAAAGTCCCAAGAGACATACTATGGTAATACTGTTCTTTTTAATCTTTGCTGTATAAATAAAATAACCTGAAAATGAGGAATAAAAGTAGGTGATTTGGGCTGGACTGTGTTCTTGCTGAGTGTGTGCACTACTTTGTCTGTAGTTCTGTAGAGAACACATTGAATTTCTGGGATCTTGAATTGTACAGACTTGTCCTCCCATTGCATCTCTCACTTCTGAGGGTCTACAACATTATTTAGGGCTTGTAGAACTTGGTAAATAGAAGAAACTTCCATCTTACAGAAGATGAGGTATAATGTACTTCTCAGTGTCCTCACTTGAAGTTCACAAAAATAAATTCTCCACAGATCTGAGGTGGCTGCTAACTAACATCCATGTATTTATCCCAGAATTGAAATGGAAGGACTGCAATCACTATATAACAGTAACATATCATTAAAGACCTTTTTTTTAAAACTATGTGTATAAATCACTTTAAAACTCTGAGGTACCCTCACATTCATAAATACACAAAAATCTGTGGACAAGGTGGATGTTTTGCTTGCTAAAAAAAAACCCAGGTAACTTCCACTGAAGGTGGCCTTAATTTGCATTTACAGGGCTTTGGAAACCTCACTCTAAGAACTGAGCTTTTGGGAGTACAGAGATGTTTCCCACGATGCATCCCAAGCCAGCAATATTTTGGTAGCAGTATTTCTAAGAGGCATGTTGGTCTGAACCATCTCCTTTGCAAGGTGTGTTGCTGGGGTAGCCTGGAAAGCCTGCTGTGTACAAGTTATTTTACCTGCTAGGCAGGCACTTTTTTATCAGGTAGGGTAGAAAGCATAGTAACTGTTTCACACAGATCTTTTCCTCTAATGTTTTGTAACAGTGATGAGAACATGTAAGGTACTTTTAAACTCAAATGAATAAATGTCTGTTCACCTTTATACCAATTAAAACAGGCCAGTGATAGTTTAACCACCTGCTTGGAATCAGCAGTGTGTGTTAAGCTATGAGGTTGATAATGTGTCTTAACATGCAAGGAGAGGAAACCAAACTTTTCAAAACCAAATAGAAATAATCTTAAGGGAAGAAATAGATACACCAGAGTCCAGACTGAATCTCTTCTCCTGCTGCTAGGAGCTGTGTTTATGGAGGAAGGCAGAGCAGTGTTTGTTGAGCTTGGTGGTTAGACTTTCCAAACAGAACTGGGCAGATGCCCTTTAAGGATGAGATGCCACTTCTAGGCTCTGTTTAGTTGCTTACATCTTCTATCAGAAATGTATGTTTAGTCTGACATTTCTTATGTTTCCTGTCATCCCTGAAGGCTGTGTTTTCTTTTTAAGGAAAATTTCATAACTGTCCTTTCTGCTATTACAGAGGTTTATCTGATAGCTTGTGGCTAGAAGTGTTTTAAAAATAGGACTTTTTAACCCAAGAGATTTTTTGCATACTTTCAGGCTTGGGTAACTCAGTGATTTAAAACATCAGAACTCTGGTGCATAACTTATCTTTAATCAGTAATGTGTCTTGTGGAAGAGGGGCAGATTTTCTATATACCTATTATATATACATCTATATGCAATCATTTGCTTAGCTTCAGAAAAATTCCCACAATAGTCTGAAGCTCTGCTTTGCTTGGAAAATTCAGTTGTTCTATAAAGTTACCCAGGAGCCTGTGGGATAAATGTAGATTAATATATGCAACAGTATGAGAGAGCAGATGCCAGTGCTTTTTGGAGTATATAGAACTTTTCCATACTGCAAGTATTCCCCAGTAACTTTTCCTGTAACTGCCAGGCTGAGATTTCAGCCTGTTCCATTTGCAGCCCTTCATCATCTGGACACATCTGATATGGGTTAAGTAAGGAGGTGGTTTGTGTGTAAATATATTCTGAGATCCAGTAATGATGGAAATCAGTAGTACATTTCAACAGAAGAGATAGTGGTTAAAAAGTGATGTATCAGTTGAAAGAAGAGTTATATCCATTTGAAAGCTAAGTTTTGAATCCAATAACAATTTGACCCAAAACCTGAAAACATTTGTTATTCCACATTCTTTTTATTATGTATTTCTACTTGCTTATTAATTGTTATTTAATAAAAACATCCTCCAGTGTCCAAGGTAGAATTGAGAGTACCAATTGCCTACTGTAAAAAGTAGGCAGTGTTTGCATTGACAGATTCCTCTGCTGCATTTAGATGGGAATGTCCTTGGTTCAGGTTCAGTTTGTGGTGTTTGCATGTGAGAGAATCACCTGTCTGATCCCTTCTGATAAAATAAGACCTTCCCAAAGGCTGCTATGTACCAGTGACAAGAATTAGATGCCACAATGAATAAACTATACAGAGTCTTCTGTAGTAGAGAAGATAGCAGAGGCTTTCTTTATGGCAATATAAAAGGGATTACTGTTTGGATTATAACTAGACAATTGCTCTCAAATATTAATTTCCAAGTTACTTAATAAAGCAGAGAGATGATGTCACTTAAGCAAGGGGAGGACTTCATGAGCCAAGGCCATGGCAATTTTAAAAAGCAATGTGGCCTTTTTCTTCCCTTTTTTCCTTGCCAGCCCCTGGGTGTGCCTCGTCCCAGGTGGTTCTGTGAGGTCACCCACCTTTAATAGCTTCTGGGACAAAATTTATGCTGTAAAGTAATGTTAGATAACAGCCAGATTATCCTGTGCTGCTTTTCAGCCTTCTCACACTCAGATTCTTTCAGGCTATGGAAATGAGGCCAGAAAGCATGTGATAGAGCTGATCAAAATACTGGAGAGAGCTCAGCATCTCAGATGATAGCACCAAAAATGTTGGGTAATATGTTGCCATTGAAATATTTCTGAATAATAAACACTCCAATAATTAACAGATTGAGAAAATCCCTACATCAATGTATATTCTCCCTAGTGCAGGAAAGCTGTTTGCAGTATGGATCAGTGAAATCTGTACAAATGTTGAGGTTTTTCTGCCAGAAAAGATGCAGTAAGGGGAATAAACCTTAGCAGTGTTCCCTGGGGCTTGGATTAGGTGACCTAATACCTTCTTTCCCCTGTTTCTTTTCTCCACCCACCAGCTACAACACTGGACTCTTTCCAGGAGTCAAAAATAGCTATATTCCTGGATTATGCTTTGCCTCAGTTCTAATGAAGACAACTTTTCTTTATTGTTAAATCAGATTCTGAACTTTTTAAGCTTTCATTCTGTAATACTGCTGCTTCATGCATCTGCATGTGAAATCCACTGTCTCTCAATCATAACTTTACAGTAGAAGTTGCAGATGAATGTTTGCTTGCAAGACAGAAGTGTAAACTACAGATGACTTTGAAATAACACTGGTTGATTCCATTCACTTCTGGTTGCTTCCCCTACAATCAAAGGTCGGTCAGATCAAGTTGGCAGCTGTTTCTGTGCCTTGTCCTTTTGGAAGGAACCAATGTTTTGGCAGTGTCTGTTTTGACAATTCTAGAAGCCTCTTTAATAAAATCAAAATATGGTGGAGGTGGGGGAAGCCATTGCAACACCCATTAGATAAACATAAAAGTTGTTAATTTCATTCAGTAGTGAGCTGAATTCCCTTTGATAACTGTGAAGAGTCTTCCAAATTTACTGATAGTATCTGAGATACAAAGAAGTTATTTCTAGCTGGAGGCTGTGGAATGTGTTGAGGAGGGCTTAGCTCTGTATTTCTGGGCTGTTTCAGAACCCCTTGACTACTTCAGCTGTCAGCTCTTCCCATACACATTATAATGGGGGGAGGATGCTTGGGGACCTCTCTGCTCCTTGTTGCTTAGAGATGCAGTAGGCACCAAGCAGCATCTCACTGATTGCTGTTTCATGTGCTGTTGAGCCAAGTAGTCCTGTAAAACTCAGTCAGCACTGCAAGTTACATTGGTTCTTTAATAACTCTCTGCTGGGTACTTCTGCACCAGAGGATGTGTAGATAACAACACACTTTTTGTCTATCCAAACTTAATTTCCCCATTTTCTTGTTTAGGTCCCACAGGCAAGTCCCAGAGCTTTGACTCAGTGTAGCTGATGTCGAATGGGTGCAGTGTGTCATGTTGTCATAAAAGCACAAGATTTGAGAAATCCAGAATTTCCTGAGAAGTGTATTAATTTCTTCACCCTTTGGCACTTGTTCTACAGTGAACTCCTTTAGCTGCATTTCTGAAACTCCCCGGGGCCACAGCTGAGTCTGCAGAATACTGGATCCACACTTCACAAGAGGCTTAACTGAGCCTGCAATTTTCCCAGGTGGGACTAGGAAAAGGAAGTCTAGAGGCACTTCATGACTAATGGAACAAAGTAAATAGGCAAGTAGTTTCCCCTTGTGAAGAGTTTGTAGTTGTCAGGTTCCACATTTTCTCCTGCATCTTCAGCAAGTGTTATGTCAGGGAGTAACCAGGGCCAGATTTCATCTAGCTCATGAGAATACTCTGTAAATTTGACAGAAGGTAGTACTTGGAGTAGATCAAGATGTGTTCCTCTCACAAGGGGAGCTTCTTCAGCCTTCCAGTAATTGCTAGAGTTGCTGGCCCAGGACACATGATGCAGGCAAGGAGCAGTTCAGTGTAGCAATGTTATCTCTGCCCATACAGGAGGCTGGCTGAGATAAAGGACTGTGCAGCTTTCTTGCAACAGCAAAGCAGCCTGTCCTGCTAAGAAAAAGAGTCCCCCTCAGGTGTTCTGTGTAATGTTCATTGCCCACTGACTCTTCCAAAAGTGAAGAATCACATTTTAAAGTTTTGGGTCCTATTTTTGAGTGGTGGTTTTGGATTTTTAGCTGATCCATTGATTGCACGAGAAGCTGCTCTTGGCTCTCAGGTAGCTCCCCTCTCTGTCCAGTAACACAGCTGCTTTTTCTGGCACGTGCAGCCTCCTCAGCCCCTTTTCTCTGTCACTTTTGGCTCTGTGGGCCCTGATGCACTGACAAGGTGGAGTGTGGCTGATGGCTAATGAGTGCACCCTGCAGCTACAAAACAGCCTGGGGAATACAACACCCTGATTTGAGACAGGCACCTTCCCCTCCAGAGGAACATAAGCTTTAGCATCTGCAAAATGCATTGGAGTAGACATTGCCCATGCATATAGCACCATATATGTGTTACATCCTTATGGAGAAAATGAGGGCAGGAAACCTTCAGATTTCCTTGTCCCTATTTATAGTTTCTTACTGAATTGGTGTGAACTTTATAGCATAACATGAGCAAGCTGATATTAAGAATTCCTGGATCTCACACTTTCATCCCTTAAGTAGGTTTGTGAACTGTAATAATGGTTGATGGCTCTCTGGGGAAAAAAATGGCTAGCAGTAACACTTCTCCTGTTTTACATTTGATAAGAAGTTTGACAGTGGATTTGCAGCTAGACAGATGAGTCTTCATGGCACCTTTTAGAAACAAAACCATTAGACCAAGTAGACTAAATGGTCCCTATAGAGCAAACTTTATTGTATTACTTTGAAAAGGCTGATAAAACTCCTTTAGAATTGTTAGAAAACAAGAAGAATGAAAAAAAAGTCAGGTGGATAAAAAATTCTTGTTCTTCCTGTTTTAATAGTTGGGGTTTTTTTCTGCTTGTGGACTTTGCAGTTTTATAAGGTTTGCATCAGAAGAGAACAAGTTTAAAACAGCTTGTGAAAAGATATTTCCTTTGAAGTAGCTGAGTCTGGCTGATGCCTCTCCTGTGTGTAAAGAGTTCCAAGATGTACTAAAAATTTCTGATGATTTTAGTATATTCCTTCTTTGTTTTTTCTCACCTTGGTGTTGCATAACCCAGAGCCCTTTGTGGTTTTTTTTTTACTGCCAGGCAGAAGTGGCAGAGCAATATTCCAAGGCAGGTGGCCTGTCACTGTGAACTCAGTGTTGGGGTATGTAACAGATTGCAAAACCAGCTTCTTCCCAGAGAATGAAATGGAATGTGAATCCCAGCTGCAAAGCCAGCCAAGTTCTACTCAATGTTGCAATGCTAACACAACATGAAGAAATGGTAGAGACCACAGTATCCCTGCAAATGCAAGGAAATTGCCACCTGGGCAAGCTTCTGTGGTTTATAGTGTAAAGAAGCCCTGTAAGTTCCAGCCAATGGCACAGCAGCCACTTTGCCTACATCACAGAAGGGCTCAGTAATACCAAGGAAGAGAGAAAAATACTCCTGGCAGTTGTCTTTATGGGAATTTATCTTTCTGGAGAGGGTTTGGAAATAAACAGCACCAATTATGGCAAGGCCTATGATGCCAATTGAATAATTTCCATAAAGAAAAGGCTGTTAGGTGTAAATTGAGAAACTACAAAGGATGGAGGAAGAAAATGAAAAGTGTCTTGGAGTTCAAAACCTATGAGAATAAATGAAACATTGGCAAAGCTCGTGCTGGGTTAGACTCTGCAAGGGTAAGCAAACAGTTCTATTCCTTAAGCATGGAAGGAAAAGCAGATGAGGGTCCACAATGGAGATGGGGCTGACACCAAATGCAGTTTGACATATCATTAAGCAATCCAATACTTGGCCTCCAGTTTCAGTTTGGGACATCAGCATTGGCTGTGCCCATCAGCATGGGCACAAAATAAGTCAGTATGCAGTAAGATTTGGGAATGGAAGTGAAATTTCCTCCATGAAGCTGGAAGCAAACTAATGAGTGGAAATAAAATTCAGTCAAATGGTCTTTGTCTCACAGGAGTGGAAGAATTGCACTATGGACTTGTGAGCTTCGTGGTAACAATCTGTGATAAAGCCAAACCATCCTGATGTACACTGACTATCTCATTGAGGGTAATGCTGTGTTACCCCTGGGAGGCAGAAGTATGAGCTGCAGCTAAACAATTACAAAGAAAAAGCTGGGGGGGGGGAGTTGATCTGAATAAGTTCTTATCAGTTCATCTAAACATTAGATAAAACACCTTTTGTGAAGGAATAACTAAAGACTACTAGTTCTGGAAGTGAAGTCCCTTGACCTTATGAAGGTAAGTGGTAATAAATGTGATGTGAATTCACCAAAGGCTGCTGGACTAGCTGGACAACTTTCATTGATGAAGTAACTGATTACCTCCATAAGGGAAACTTAGTGCATTTGATCAGTCTGGACTTCAGTAAAGCACCTGAAGGCAGCAACATGGAGATAGTTATTTAAATTGGAGAAAATGAGGGAGCAGTACAGGAAATGTCAAGTAGCTAAGAAGTTAATGTGAATGACAGATTAGGGGTCTTACTGAAAAAGGAAATAATGAAGTTGAATGTCACCTACAGACTGTGGAGTGTAACAAAAAGAGATCCAAAAAGAAATCTGGGGACTGATCTTTGTAATACTTTCCCTAAGGTTACTGGCAAAATAAAAGGAAAAAATCTCTGCTGATGAAATTCATCACTGAGCCAACATTTCAAACCCTCATCAATGCAGAGGAGGACAGGCACGTCATACACCAAGAGCTGCAAAATGCCACAGACTGACATAGTAAAAATAGAAATGTAATAGTAGAAAGTACCAGGCCATGCACTAAGAAAGCATTGAGAGTTTTGGCTACCAACAAGGTGCTTATCAGTTGAAAGAAAAGGAGAAAGATCTGAACATCAGTCAGTAAATAAAAGCTACTAGTATTATGTGGTGTATAAATAGGCAAGTGTGTTCCCAGCCTGTATCAGATGAGGGATTTCTGGCAGGGCTGGATGTTAACACTGCTAAGGGCTCATCTGGAGAGCTGTGCTCAATTCTAACCATGCAGGTTCTGGAAAGATTAATCCAAATGGGGACAGGTGCAGAGACCAGAGCCCTGAAGAGCTTATCTCACGAGAGGAAGCCTTGGCTTGGTTAGCAAAGCAAAACAGAAACTAGGAAAGATTTGGTTCTGTTAATAGTAAGCTGGGTAAGGGCAAACAGTGGCATGGTATTTAAGCTAAAATACTAGCATTTAAACAAGAAATGGATGAATGGAGGTTAGACTTTAATTCATTGAGTGCCACCATGAAGTAAGGTCCTCAGTGCTTTTCTCCAACTGCCTGGTTCATGTGTCCTTGCAATTTTCTGGGATTCATGGGTTTTGTGCTTGCAAACACCTCACCTAGATTTTTCCCTGTGGTTCATTTCATCACAATCTCTAGTTACAAAGAAAATTAATTGAAGTCTATAAAAAGTTTTTAAAAACTTTCTCCAAGTGGGTCTTTTTCCCTCCCTCCCTCCCTTGACTGGTAGCAATAACAACTTTAACATGCAGTAGGATTGCCCCATGGCATTCCCACTGTGTCTCATAGAACACACCCAGTCTGTTGCCAGGCTGTCCCCAATACATACCAGGTAGACTTCACTGCAGCTCTAGTTTTGCAGCTAAAATATCCCTGTTTCCTCTCTCAACTAGGCCATGTCATGTTATTTTTAGCATCTCTTAGCCCACACCACTAAGATTCCCTTTTGCAGTGTGGTTCCCCAGCAGGTTCTGCCAGTAGTGGCGAACAGGATAATGCCATAAGGTATTCTCTCACTTTATTTACCTCCCTCTGCCTCATGCCCTTCTTCTCCCAGTGCCTCCATTTTCTTCAGAAGCACCCAGCTCTGACTCTTGCATGTATTGTTCATTCCCTGGCATGTTCTGTAGGTTGCAGTGGGGGTGGGCTGGAGGAGCCCAGCCTGGCGAAGCGGGTGCGTGGGACGCCCGAGAGGATAGAGCTGGAGAACTACCGGCTGTCCCTGCAGCGGGAGGAGGAGCTGGAAGAGGTCCCCGAGGAGACACTAGCAGAGCATAACCTAAGCAGTGTGTTGGACAAAGGAACAGAAGAGGATGTGCCCAGCAGGTTAGCACACATTGTCTGTCAGCTTGTCTATACCCACCCCGACAGAATTTTGCCTGCTTTTCCCTCAGCTTTTTTATTAATCACTTTCTTTACCAGGTTGCCCTTTCTAAAGTTGTTGAAAATGTTCTGCAGAGTACTCAGGAATTTTATCTTGTCCTTTCTGTTCTTCTGAACAGCTTGCTGCCATTCTTGAGGACACCTAGAGTACCATAATACCCTGAATTTCACTCCTAAGTTGGAAAGGATTTGTAAATGATTTTTTTTTTTAATGGCATGAAAGACAGATGAATCTTTTGAGCAAACAAAACAGGGATTCAAATGAGAGAGGGTTCCAAAGCTAACATCTCTTCTGTATATTTTGCATTACACCTCAAAAACAGTTTTGGTTTGAAGATTCAAGCTTGACACATATGTAATTCTGACTGAATGCTGATGTGTTGCCTGAGAGATACTAACTTGAAACAGTAGTTTTGGCTGTTGAAAAACATTCATGTTTTTCATCTGATACCTTCACAAACGTATCTGCAAAATGCAGTGTAAACACATCAGATTCCACCTATAGGCCAGTAGAGTTGTTGCAAGAATCATTGAGAGAAAATACTTGATGAAGAATGCTTGTGAACTTTATAGTGAATTACACACTTGTTGCAGGCTCTTGATCTCTCATTAGGGTTTCTAATCATCTACTTTTCTTTGTAGCAGTAACAGCCCTTACCTTTTCAGTTCTTAGTCTGTCCAGCAGTCTTCCTGAAATAACTTCAGAAATGCTGTTACTGGTTTCCTGAGACTTAGACCAACATATTCTATGTATGCATTGCCTACAGGTATAGGTCTGAATGAGAACTTCCTTACTACCTGTTAAATTGAATTGGATTATGTGTGTTGAAGAATGCTGGAATAAAAATATTCATTGAAATCCTTACAGGATTAATGTAGTTTAGAATCTGTCATTTATCTGGTAAGTTTGAAGATGCAGTGTCTGGAAGGGAGTAGTTTTTATTAGACTGAATTCAGGCTTAATAGAGAGTGTGTATATGTGGACTCATGAAGGTTTGGCTTTCCTGTCAGTTACTAATATCTTGTATGGTTGTTTTCTCTAAAACCTAAATCATACTTTTTGATTAATTTCTTAACATATTAAATTCTACAGAAGATGCTCTTTTGACATTTTGCATAACTGAGATCTAGTGCTCTGAATCATCTCAGGATTATTTGTGGATGATGTAAACCATTTGCTTCACTCATCCTTCCTCTAGCTCTCTGCTCAGGCCTAGGAATTACATCTACTGTGCCAATAAAGACATTATTGATACTGAGGGGTTTTTAGTCCTTTATGTTTCTAGCTCTAAAACATTATTATTGGTCTTGAATTCAGTAAATCAGGACATAGTAGGCTCGATCAGTAAATGGCAGAAGGCTTCCAAAGGAGATGACTTAGTTGGAAAGGTGGAGTTTTGGCATGAAACTGTTAGTCCTCTTCAGAATGTGTTTTGTGAGACCAGCTTTGGTCTTTAATCTCTGCTTTATAGAGGGGAAAAAAAAATAAAGTTGAAGTTGAATTATTTCCTGTGTCACAGAGTTGCCATGCTGAAGGGAATGTCCACCCTACCAGTCCATCTCATTGTCTTTCAGCTTCTCATTCCTCAGTGTTGAAAGGTCAAACAAAAACCAAGTTATTAATACAAGCCAGAGAAGGTGAAGTGAGCTGTGTGGTGAAGAATGTGTGTCGTCAGTATTGCCCACAATAAGCCTGCTGGTGGAAGAGCAGCAGTTTGTCCTGTTCAGCAGCTATGGCAACAGTTTGAGAGCAGTAAACCTAATTGACAGCTCAGGAAACCACAGCATGCAGCACCTGTCAGGTTTATTTCCATACTAAAGGTTGGGAAAGTTAATCAGGGAGGAGGGGAACATCACTTTTTGTCTCTGTGACAGTATATCTGTAAAGCCTTTGGAACAAGCTTCTGTCTCTTGCAACATGCACCAAGCCCATGGCACACCATAGTGTTTGGATTCAGTATTAACTTGTGAAAACCAGGCAGCCTATTCAAAAGAAGTATTCTGTTTATGCTGTGAAAAAGTGGGTTTTAATTTGAGGAAAACCACTCTATATATATGCAGAACAATAAGGAGAATTTAAGGGCCTATGGACAGAAGTACATGACAATCAGAGCATGGAAAAAAGTGGTGTTTTCATTATTAGCTTTCCTGTGAAAAAGAGTGTATCAGGCAAGTTAGATAAATCAATTATGTTGGTGTAGGGTTAGACTGATTTGAAGTTCTGCACCTGAGTTTATCAGCAATATAAGAGAAGGAGGAATGCCATATGTAATATATTTTTTTAAACTTCTTGTCCCATAATGTAAAAAAAGTCTGTGTATAGGAAACAGAATTACAACAGCTGTAGAAGTTCTATTTTATAGCCCAATATGAAATTTACATTTCAGTGTTTTAAATTAGTTGTTTTTCTCTCTGATCATCTGTATGGACTGGGCTCTGCCTAAGGCTGTTAACTGCACTGATAGCTGCCATAAAGAAGCAGCAGCAGGAGAATTCTGTTCTCAGATGATTCATCCAGACTTTAACCATTCACAGTTTTCTCCTTGAATCCAGATGAATCTGGGCCTTCAATGATTTCTGTGGGAAGCATCCAACTGTTGCTTTAGTAAATGCAGTTCTTTCATGGCCATGATCTGTTAAGGCTAAATAAAGCAAGAGGCACCTTTTCACCCTGCAGACCTCTTCTCTGAACGTGCTGTAGTTCATTTTCCAGTGACAAATGCAACCATCTCAGTCCCCAGTAACTCTAGGTAGTTCAGCATGCAAGAGTGAGCTAATATACATTAAATGTCATTGTATAGCCCCTGCTGCTTAGACTGAGGAACTGTTAGAATTCAACAGAGCTGTCTGCTAAAAGCACTAAGGAATTACTCTTTTGCATGTTTTAAACTTTGCTGTGAGAATAATAAGCTCATTATATGCTTATTATCCTTGCACTGCTTCCTATAGTTCTGCCACTGTATATGTAATGCACTTAATAATTGAGTAAATGATAGTTCTGGCTGTGATGTAGAAAAGGGAGGAAACTTGTCTATTTTTTCCTCTCCTTAGCTCATCACTGGATCCTTTGGCTTGCCAGCGTGTTTTGTGTTCTTTTTGCTCCAGAAGCCTTCTGTGGTTCCCTCCAGCAAGTGCCAAAAACATCTTAGCTACCCAGAATGCCAGCAGTAGCTGCCACTGCTGAAAGTGCCACCTGCATTCTGACACTGTAGAGAACTCTTGCCCTGGTTTCTCTAAAGCAACGTGAAGAAAGTGTCTCTGCTGCATTCAGCTGTCACAGCCTCTAACAACTAATGCTGCACAAACACTTGGCTTCACAGGCACTTTTATGCTGGTTCACCTTTAAAAGAAGCAGGGCAAGGACCATTGCTGCAGCTCACACATGATGCTGTCACTAAAATGCCTATGAAATGCTGACAGAAAATGAGTGCTGTGGTTTCCGTGGTACTTGTTTGGCTTGTATGTATTGGAACAACTCGACAGGGATCTAAGTCTGATCTTAGGAGATATTAACTAGTTGTTTCTTTATGTCTTTTTCTGAATCCTTAACAGTAGTTCAGAGTCAGAGATGGAGGAGGAAGATGAGGAGGAAGATGATGAGCTACTGCTGCCTCAGCAACCCCCTTCAGACTTGGGTGGTGTGCCATGGAAGGAAGCCGTGCGTATCCATGCCCTTCTGAAGGGAAAGAGTGAAGAGGAGATTGAGGCTGAGGAAAATAATGAAATTGGGTACAAAGATGATGATGAGGAGGAGGAGGAATACGAAGAGGAAGAAGATGAGGAGTCAAGTGAAGGTTAGACAAACTGATTTGTCCTTCTTTTCTGCCAGACAGCAGGGAAAACTGAGTTGACTATTGCCGAATGCAAGTGCAGAATGAGAAAGATTTACCTTGGATGAAAACTTTTCTTCTTCTTTTACTTCTTTATTGCTTTGATTTTTGAGGGAGTTATTGTCAAGGCAAGTTTTAGGTGAATCATTCTGCATACAGAAGACTTTTGCCCACAGGGCAGTTACAGCACTAGTACCAACACAGTATGCTTCCCATCCACCATGCCAACATGTGCAATTCACAGCTTTGTGACACTGTATTGTTTTATTGTTGGGTTTTTGTTATTATTGGAAATTGGATTTGAATGTGCTCTTTGTTCTTTCACAGCCAGAGCTGGAAGCATTGTGGAGGCAGAGTTCTCAGTTTTGCAGAGTGCCTCACTGAGGAGTAGTGCCCTGTAACCATCATCTGGGCATCCCAGGAGCAGCTGCTTGTAGCTCTCCTTAGTTAAAAGATGGCCTTGAATGATCAGGGAGTTCAGGTGGCTCCTATTTTAGCTGTCAGGGATTTTTCTGGAAAATCTTAGGGAAATACCCCTTCCCCTGTGTTTGTCTCAGTCATCAAAATGCAAAGTTTGTGCTAAGAATCAATGTTTCCAGTGTTTCACCACCATGCCAGATTTCTTGCTGACCTTGTCTTTGTACTTCCATTTCTTTTTCTTTTTTTGTGAAGACTAGTAGACTCCAAAGAGCTTCTTCCTAAAAGCCTTTGGCTGCCTAATGCAAGCAGAGATCCAGTTCTTTGAGAGTTAGTGGCAGTTTTGTTGGTGAGCCCAGTAGGCTGCCTGGCTACATTTAAAACATAGCTGTGTCTCCATAACTGTGGAAGTCAAGGCTTCTTTTTTTTTATGGTAACATGCATGCTGTGTGTTTAGTCTGCTAAACCGTGCTGAACTGAGCTGGACCTTGTTTCATTTAAGCAATTTTCGAGTACAGGGAGTTGCTGGATTTCCTGACAATCTCTCTTTCTGATTCTGTCTCTCTCTCTCTCCATCGCTTGTGTGTGTACACGCGTGTCTGGTGTTTATGTGGATGTGTGGCTCCCTCTGCTGTAGAGGGGGAGTATTGCCCTTGGGAGAAAGAGCTGCAGCAAGGCCTCTGGCTTCAACGTCTCTCAAATGAAGAGGACACGGGTACATTTAAAGGTACCCACCTACAATCTCCACTTCCATTTCCCCGAAGGAGGGGGGAATGTTTTAAAGAGCATGTCCCACATGAGAGGTTTCCGTGTTTTAGTTAATTGCTTTACCAGCTGCCTAAAAACTGATTCAAGAGCTGTTGTTATCTTCATCTCCTGGTCCAGGTGCCATATATCAGGTCACACATTGTCACTGGTTTTAGGAAAGAGATAAAGCTGCCAATGTTTACCACACGTTTAGGAGTTTTAGCTTTATTCCCTACAGACAGGCAATTGCACCTGTGCAGTATGTCAGATCCATGGGACACATCAGAAGTGCTGCCTTTAGATTGCCCATGTCAGCAAACTTGCATTTTTTGTTGTTGTCTTTTGTGTGTGTCTGTGGGGGATGCTGGTAAAGCTGCAGCAATCCCTCAAGATTTTCCAGTCATATAATGCACATAAAATTAACTTGACCTCCCAGTCTAACTGGTTGTGTTTCAATGATGCATATTCTTGCAGTCTATTTCTGATGGTTGGGGTTTTATTTGAAGCACTTGCTCCTAATAACTTGTTAATCCCTTGTTCCCTCAATGTGGTTCAATAGAGCCAGAATATGTAAGAGAAAAATCCAAGTGTCTTCCTGAAGGTAAGAGGGCACATGCAGTTATCAAACTGCATATTTTGCAGCTTATGGCTTTAACAGCTGTGGCTTTCCTTCTGACTTTTTTTTTTTCCATAAAAAAAAAAAAAGAAGGAAGAAGTGTTATATTTTTTTTTCCAATTTAACTTTTCTGATGGTAAGAGTGAGAAGTATTAATAAGATGGCTGAAGAGTGTAACTGAAGAAGTTCCCCCTGTTGTAGTTGCTTGGTGTAATTTAGATCTGACTTCTAAGAAGCTGATTTGCAGGTGGCTTCTTGCTCCATTAAACATTGAGACTTCCCACTGCTTACAAAGTGCTGGTAGGTGGAACTGGAGGGAAAAGCTGCCTTTCCAAATGTAAGTGCAATTAATGTCCACCTTCCTGCACAGCTTAGCAGGCAGCCTTGAGGGAAGGCTGTGTACACACATATGTGAGATTTGAAATTCCCAAGCTTTTAAGACCTCAAGGAAATGTCAGGTTTGCCTGTTAGCCAAGCAGCAGTCCTTGGTGGCTGTTTGTGCTGCTGTTTATTCCTTGGAAGAGGTGAGAAGGACCCATATTCTAATCAGCACAGGTTCAGGCTGCTGTCTAGAGACTTGGGAAGTAACTGAGGGTGTGTGTGTGACCCAGAGAAGTGCATTTTACAGGTTGCAGATCACGTGGGACCTGCTCTTTCCAAGCCTTGCTGAGTGACTATAAATGACTATATACTTCTCAGCCATTGCTGGCCAACCTAAACCTTTAACACGAGTTGTGTGTGGCAGTGCAAATGCTAACTCTACTCATCTTGGGGCCTGCATGTGAGTGCTTTGGTACAGAGTGAGAAAAACCTAGGTTCCTGTCCCTGCAAGATGCCCAGTAGCTCTGGTTGTGCTAATTGATAGGAAAACTCTATGAGGAGCTATAAAGCTGCTAAATACATGGCTAAATTGTCAATCTCATTCTGCATTTGAGTTTTTACATCTGAGCTGTTTACCCTTCAGTAACCACCTGGTGATTCTGTCCTTTCTGCAGTTCCTCCTGCATGTTTCTTCTGCAATTTGAATGCCAAAACAAAGTAATTTCTGAAACAGAAGTCCCCAGTGCTTTGTTATGTTTGGGGAAAACACTCCTGGGAGAGATGTACTTGTAATTAAAGTGAGGCAGCAGGAAATGAACACAACTTCCAAATGCTGCTGATGTTTCTTGTTTCCTTCAAACACTAGTGCACCATATGAAAACCTACCTGCTTTTGAGGTTTTAAACTGCTGAGACAGTATTTTGTCCTACTCAGTGGTAACCCAGCTGTTATGAAAATTGTCTTCCTACTTTATAAAGTAAGTGGGCATTTTCCTTTCAGGATGAGTCATTTACTTTTGAAGAACACTCCTGCAGAGGCAGAACACCTGTGCTTCATAGAATGAGCTATTTTATTATGGGTAAATGAAACCTGAGCCATAGTCCCATAGCAGATGCAATAGAGACAGGGTGTATGAATATAATACCTCAGGGTAGATGCTCCCTGAGGTGGGTATTCTGCAGCAGTTAAATAGGGTGCTTAGCAGTTTTTTTAGGTGCCCCTTGTTCCCTTTGACATTCCATAAATAGCTGAGCTTTGTGGAGGCAGGTAATTGAGGAGTAATGCAATTACTTGTAAACAAATCCATTTCTGTGAGAGGAAGTCCCTTCTGGGGAGGTGGGAGGACTGTTAAGTCATAATGAAAATGTTGTTATTCTTCAGAAAAAAATGCCATTCAAAAGGGTGTAAAAGCAGGAGTAAACAAAGTAGTGTTTAGCACAAAAAGAGTGTCCACGTGTCCATGAGCACGTACACACATATGTGAAGCATCATGTAATTGAATTTACAAATAAATATGTACCCTGTGTAGAAAGGAGTGCTTAACCCAAGAGTAGGGAATTAAAAGGTTTTTGTTTTAGTGCATCAAACCACAATGCAGATTTCCCCTTGCCTGTCACAGCAAGAGTTCTTTGGCAATCATGAATAGGCTGAAGGAGCTGGAAATTTCTGCTAAATTGGTACCTACATGCCTCGTGCTCTTGGACACCCAGAGAATGCCTTTCATTTCAGCAAAGCTGCTTGCAGTCGAGATATTCTACGATGAAGTTTTTGATAGCACCTCTCTGCCTTTGGAGTGGGGTTACTCAGCTTTGAGGGGGAGTGTGAAGAGTGCTGCACTGGTGTATGTGTGCACACACAACGCTCAGCTTTTTCTGCCTGTCTTACAAACTGATCTGAGCCAGTAATATTTTCTTCTTTTCTTTCCTTTCCTACGATGTGTTACCTTTCCATTGTTCTCCCCTCTTTTCCTCCCTGTCCTTCATACACCCTTCCCACAACCTGGTGTGCCGTGCCCTCCTCCCGCTAGCTGGAAACCTTAGACTGCAGCAGATTGTAAATCCGGTGGATCCTCTGGAGATCCTGGCAGATGTGCACTGGACACACATCCGTGAAAAAGAGGAGGAGGAAAAAATGGCCCCAACCTCAAAGTCCTCCACCTCCAGAGGTAATCTCTCCCAAGCCCTGCCCCAAGTTCCTGGACCAACGTTGCGGCTGTTTAACTGCGCCCTTCAAGAGCAGTGCACCTCAGCAGGGGCAGCAGTGGCTGCAGGTGCACTGAAGTTACACTTGGTTAAACATTTTGCTTTGCAGGTCAGCATCTACTCAGCTCTGTGGTGGTGTGACTTCTGACCCATTTTTCTGCCTGCTTTGACTCCATAGCATTTTTTCTCACTGCAGAGGTGATTTGCTAGTGCTGGCAAACAGCCCTCAGTAACTGACTTTAGGGATGGTAGTAGAAGCTGCCATGTCCTTATTGTGGCAATGAGGACTCCATGCCTCTTTAAGGAAAGCTGAAGGACTGCATTGTATAGCCACACAGCAAAGATTGAAGGGGTCAGCTTCTGTATTAAGCAAAATTCTCCTGCTGCTGCTTTTCAAAGTGACTGCAGCTGCACGTATTAGTAGGGCTCAAGGTGCTTACAAAGCTCATCAGTGGATTTTGACTCCCTGTGTTTAAGATTTGACAGTACATCTATTTTTCTAAAGTGAGGTGTGACATTTGCGAGTTGCCAGTTACTTAAAGGAAAACTGGAGGGGGGGAAATGCCAATAGTTTAGCTCTCTTGTAAGCACCTTCCAGCAATCCCTGCTGACCTTACTTTATGCTATAGTACAGCCTGTCTTAAGGTAAGTATGTCATAGGTGCTTCACCTGTGCAGAAGCCTAGACTTACTAAAAGTTAACCTTACAGTTGATGAGTAGTGATCTTCTCTCAGAGTCTGCAAACATTGTGCCAGAGTTGTAGGAGGAGTAAGTGTGCTGTGGGCAAGGGTGTCTTTTATGGCAAATGCAAAATTAGGTTAATGACTGATCTCTATTAAAAAGAATAGGGTCTTGCCTCACGTTGCCTGTTCATTTTCCACTCCATATAATGATCTTCTGTTTGTAGTTCTAGATGCTTTGTTTTTTAAAAAAAATTCTGGTCCAACATGATCTGGTTCCAGATAAGTTTGGCTGACCTTATAATGGTAGTTTGTAGAATGCCAGTTGCGTATCAGTTTGGCTGAGCTTATAATTAATTGTAGCTTGTAGAATGCTCTGGGATTTTCTGGTGTGAAACCTGCTCACTACAAACAAGACAGATATTTCCTTTCCATCTCAACCACAGAAATAGGATGTGTTCGACTGCCTGTAACATTCAGTATTGCTAGAGTAGTTGCTTAACATTTAAAAATACTAAGTAAAAAGTGTTAACACTGTTTCTTAAGCTTACAATAACTAAGATTACTTGAGCTTCTGCTTCAGTGTCTGTGTCACTGTAGTTTCCAAATTTTTCCTTTAATTTATATTTTATAATTTCTACTTTTCCATTATGTATTGTTACAGCTACAAAAAAAAAGATGATTCTTCCAAAATTGATTTCATAAAATTTTCAGCTTCCTTTGGGAGAGAAGAGCGTTTCATTCCCTTCTCCTAAAACTGGAGCAAACTAGGACAATCCAGATCAATAGACCAGCTGCTTTTATTACTCTTGTCATGAAGTGTAGATGTGTGTAGGTGTAGCAACAGCTTGAGTTTTTAAAGGGGTGTCACCAGTAAGTACCTGTGAATACGCTCTAAGTTTTCAACCTGAGTTCAGCAGCTGAATGTGTTCTGGCTGAGCTGTATTCTGTGACACGAGGTGTCTGGAGAGCCTGCCTGCAGCAGCAGCTGTAGGGTTTGGTGTGCAAGCCGGGGTAGTGAGATGAAACTCAGAAGCCCCCCTCATTCTGCCTTGGGTGCTCTTTGGCTCTGGCTCTCACACCCGGGCAGCACAGGTTCTGGGATGCCTGTTGTCACTGCCCCCCTCTTACTGCTCTGCTCTTTCAATTCTTGGTTTCCCTTCTCTGCAGAGTTTCAAGTGGAGCACAGCAGCAGTAACCTGCTGGTCAGGGGTGGTGTTCTTCTCACTGTGCCATCCATACTCCCTCTAACATTACAGATCCTAAAGGAAGATTAGGCCCCTGACATTGAATGTTATCTCGATTGACATCCCAAGCCTGGAATCTGTTGTTTAACATCTCATAGGTTTTATTCCCGTGTTTGCTACTGAAAACCTTCCCTTTGTCACTCTTGTGTCTCAGACACGCTCTGATGGTCTAATTTTGATCTCTTGCCATTTATTGTTTTTAAATTCAGCGTCTGACCTTCCCTCGGTACGCCATGAGGCGGTACAGGCCTGGCTGGAGACGGTCCCTGGAGGTAGTTTGGTGATGTTCTCTGTATTCCAATGCACAATAACCCTGCCCGTCTCTGCTCCGTGCCTTCAGCAGCTGAGCTGGTCTTTAACCCTGGACCCTGCGGCCCTGTCGCTACTGCATGAGTGGACGTGGAGGGAGGGAGGGAGGGAGGGGAGTGTGCATGCATGCCTTGCTCAGACAGGCTGTTCCTGCATGAATCCAGTCTTTGTTGTCACCCTTCTGAAGGCAGGCCAAACAGAGAGGTTATCCTGGGTGTAAGCAGGAATCTAGCTGAGTGCTTCCATTTGCCTCGTGAAGACTGGACCAGTTATTCTTCCCCCAGCTCCTTAACTAAAAGACCTTGGGACTTTCTTACAGTTGAAAGATTGACAGAGTGCTTATAGCAATTGCAGTTCTCTGTAGCACTGCAAGCTCTAATAATCTGGTGTAGAAAACAAGAAGAAGAAGGTTGGACCTGGGATCTTTAGGATATAATGATGGCTGTTGTGTCTCCTTTGACTTGGGATTCACGTTACTTGGGAAAGCCTCAGAAAAGCAGCAGGATGGTAGAGCTCAGCTGGTGTTACGTGGTCCTCTAAGCTCTATTACAAAACCTGTCAGCATGAAGATTCCGGGATTGGAGAAAGGGAGTACATCTGTGTAAAGCCCTGAAGGTATCTAAGTCAGTGGAACAGCAGCAGTTTGTGGTTAGATAGTTGGTCTCCAGCTGAGATGCTTTGGCACATCAGAAGAGCTAGCTTGCCTCTCCAACTGCTTCTGCTGCTGCTTTGGCAGGGCAGCAGTGGTTACAGGGTGTCTGCACACCAGGCAGTCTGCTCACAGCTCCTAGCTGGTATGCACCAAGTGCTGATCCCAGTTTCTGGCTGCCATAGTGTGTAGCTTCTGAGTTACTGTGTGACAGCTTTTGGCCTCTTGCTCCTTACCCTATCTGCATATACGTGTATGCACAGTATATGTGCAATATAACCAGCCATCTGCAAGCTCTCCATGTCCCTCAAAACGGGACCCACCCCTGCACCCAGTTGTTACTTTTCTATGCATCTATAATGTTTTGTTGAGTTTTATGTACCAACCTATTTAAGAATTTATTTTCTATCCAACATTCCCTATGTGTGTCATGTCAGTTCATGGTTTCTGGATCTGAAGACACACATATACACAGTGGTATCAGAAATTCCTGACATCAGTTATGTTTTTGCAAGTTTTAATTAAGATTACTCACATTTGCTGCTACCATAAAACCATCACATGACATTATGATTTCCAAAATAACACAAGCTACTGCATACCTCAGCACCAGTCAGACTGGGACACAGCTTGATACTGTTTAGGAGATTCGTAAATGCCCCTGTGGGCAGTCCAGCCTTTGCCATGTGATCCAGTCTCCTACTCTCAACTTCTGTCAGATTCTGGATTTTATAAGCTTCTGATGTAAGAGAATAGGCCAGTGCTTCTATTACAATTAGTGGAACTGCCTTCTCACAGTAGCTGGCAGAAAATAAATGAGCCCACGTGTTTG
>JAOEGS010016888.1:40377-60337 GCA_025447755.1 Corythornis vintsioides | reverse complement strand
AAAAGCCACATCATCACTAGCAAACTAAGAGCAGAGGCTACTACCTGACTCAGGAGAAAGCTGGCACAGTGTGATTAACTCCCATATGGTTAAGCTTTTTTCCCCATCCAGAATGAGGGGGCTGTGTACACCCTACCTGTAGAAAACAGCCTCTAGCCCCACCATGGGAACTACCTGCTGGGAGTCATGCCAAGAGCCCTCCTAAAGATGCGGTATGGCACTGTATGCCTTCAGCTCTAGGCACCTGCATCACTTTAGTTTACTGGGACCAGTGCAGCCAGGAAGGTGATAAACTTATGTTACCATTGTTACAGAGCCATATGCTATGTGTATAATTAGCAGACTTCCATAATAAAAGGTGTACAGATTTACAGCAGGATACACGACAGAGTTAAATGTCTGCATGGTGCTGAACACGAGTTGATGCAAACTTGCACAAGTCTAACAATGGAGTTGACTACCGTGGAAGAGAAGTGCTTTTTGTTTCATTAATATTCTTAACAAAAAGAAATTAAGCAAATAATCCATAACACTAGATATGGGACAAGGTGTCAAAGTGTAGGGTTTTTTAAAAAGGATCATTTAATAATTAAATTTAGAACCCATGGCTTGGTTTTGTCTCTTCTCCTGTAATTACATCCTGTCAGAAGTAGCAATGTCAGATGCCCTTTTCAGACTTAGAAATTCAAGAATCTTTATTTTGTCCCAGCAAATCAATTTATGAACTTAACAGAAATGAAAGTTTTGAGTATAACATTTATTTACTTAAAAATACTTTAAATTCATTTGTGTTGTATTTACTTGTACAGCATACTATGTCTCTTACACCCTTTAACCAAAGACTGCTGTAGCTACACAGAGTTAAGAGTTTCCAAACGTAATAATAATCAATCCAAGAGCTAGACTCTGTCTCTGATTAACACCCTCAAAAGCCTGTTTCAATTTCAAGATGAACAGTTGTGGTACATGGTGACATTTCAGTTTTCACCTAATACACATATGCTATAAAGTGATGGTGTTTGTTATGGTGTAGTAATGAATCTTTCTGGAAGAAGGTAAACTCTATTCTGGTTTGAATGTCCTTCCAGTCCCTTTCTTGTTTATTTTTTGACAAGGGCTGTTGCTCAGAAAAGCCCTGGCTGCTTTCACTGCAAATGCCTTGGAGACTCCCCAGGGGCAGGCACTCCTTGATTTGGTTGAGTCTGACACTGTCATTTCACCATGGATGTCTTTCCAGGTGACACTTTTAGGATTTCTTGTTTTGGCAATAATGAATAAAGATCTCCACAATAAATTGTTGGTACAGTTCAGTGTAGAACTTTTCACTGTGTAGGTTTGGAGGCTTTTTGGATTGATATTTTCTCCCTGTTTGAATATATTCCAGCTCCATGTGAGGATAACGATGTGGAGGATGAGCTGCGCACAGAGCCTGCAGACACAGAAGGGCAGGCAGGTGAAGAGGGAGACACTGGTGCTGAGCTGGATGATGGTAGGCTGCCACTCTGCATCAGTGAAACCTGTTCTGTGAACACAATTGTCTTGGCAGAAAGTACTTTGTATGAGGCTACTTAAACCTGATCTTATTTTTAGTGGTGTAGAGGTTTGTTTCAAATAGTCAAGAGGGAGCCAGGAGTGAAGAATCTCAGAGAAACAGAAGAACGTCAGTGCCAAGAGCTGTGGAATAAATTGCTCATGTTCTCTCATGCTCATGTTCTCTCACCAACTGATAACTAGAGGGCTTGGTCCTATGTCCATATTCAGTGCTAATCCTAATGAATAATGGAAAGATAAGTCAATTTGTGAGAAGTCCACAGTATTATACCAAAACTCTTCCCTTGCTAGTGTGAATTGAACTGCATATGCCAGAAAACATTGACAATTTTCCAGAAAGTTGGTAAGGAATGACTTCAGTTACTAATTCAGTTATTTGTACTAACAGTCCATCATTCACTGCTTAAAATGATTCTAATTACCACACAAAAAAGAGCAGTGAAACATTTAGAGGTTTAGGTCATGAATGTTATTACCACCATGTGAATAAAAAGAAGGGATTATGAAAGATTTAAAAATAGTAATCAGATGTGCTGATGGACTTGCATCCAAGATCTCTTGTTTTTTTTCTCTGCCTCATCCATGATCAGATGACATCCCATCTGACGCAGAAGCAGAGTTTCTTTTACATCAAGGTGACATAGAAGAGCCAGAATTAAAAGTCTCTGAAGATGAAGAAGATGAAGAAGAAGCTGAAGATGCTTCTTGCAGTGTGGCAGAAGGTAACAGCTTTCCCATCAGTGTTTGCCTGATTGTAATTGCACTTGAGATAGTCTGTACGTTTATTAGATTGAAAAGAAGACAGTCTCTTGGGTTTGAGCCATCTCACTCCTCTCAGTGGCAAGGTACCTGCTTGCATTACCATTTGGAGAAGAATGTTCTGAATCCATTAATTACAGCTCCTTACAGGTGAGAACCCATCTAACTGCTTTTTCTTGTACAAATTTTTGTGTTAAACAGCTTGTACCATTTTGGACATTTAAAACTTTTTGTCTGTGTTCCAGAAGTCCAATCGAGAATTAGTAAAAAAGCTGAGAAATTAGTCACTGCTTGCTGTGTGTAGCATAAAAAAACTGAGTATTAGCTTTCTTACATTTTTCTTGAAACACTTTTGCTTTCCCTAGATCCATGCAAGCCACCCATCTCTCTCCAGTCATCTAGTGACAGTGTTCTTCCTCTGTCTCCAGCTGAGAGTCTCAAAGCAAAACAAGCAGAGGTAAGAAAGGGAATCATTTAAGTTTTCTACTTACTACCTGTAGTTCAGTAGAACAGTTTGTTGGGCATTAATGAGGACTGACAGCAGTGGACTTCCCTCCTTTCCTGTGTCTCTAATTTGTGTTGAACTTCCTGAAATCCAACTTCATTTAGACTTAAAAAATAATGTGCTATCTTTCTTTTCCAACTTTGGAGTGACTCTGTCACAGTCACACGAGTTCCCATCCCCTCACAAAGTCCCCAGAATAATTATACAGGATATTTAATTCAAATGTGCATGAGAGGACCAAAAAGTTGCATTAAAAAAAATAATTTCTATGCTGATTTATTCCAAAGTAACAACATAGTTCATCTTAAAGAAATGAGATGTGTCAGTGATATACTATCATATTGTCAACTCTGGAATCAGCATGCAAGTGTACTGGGGTGTTTCCAGCTACTGTGTGTAGAGAAAGAAATATATGACCTTTAAAATGTGAAATTCAGTTTTTTACCTTCCAAGTGTTTGTTTTTAAGGAATTACTAAGCAGTCAGACTTTACCCTAGAGAGTTTTGTTATAAAGCAGTTCACTTTTACCATGGACACATTATGGGATAAGGCTGGTTTGCCAACAGCAATTTCTGACAAGGTTCACTTTCTATTAAAATTAAGGGGTAGGTTGCTTTTCAGGCCCATCTAATGATTCTGCTTGTGGCTAAATGCAGTACTCAAGACTGGATGTTTAGTGTGTCTCATACAAACACACAGAGAGGTTTATGTTCTAATAGTCATATGTCAGTTAAACCAAACTGTCTGCATTCAAGAGAGATCTGGTACAAACACTGTCATTGGAAAGAATAAAACCAGAACTCAGGAAGGGGAGTCCACTGCCAAAGGGTCAAACTGTGAAACAACAAGTTGTGCTACAAATGATATGGCAGCTGATTGCAGGCAGTGAAAACCAGACTTCTTAGAACATTAAGGGTTAAGGGAATTGCAGCCTAATTTCCTTTAGGAAAACATTACAGCAGATAGGAGCCAACAGAGAGACTTGCATCAAATCTGTCTGAGAATAAGGACCACCAGAGTACACAGAGTTGGAAATTCAAAGGGAGGACAGGAAAAGACAGCAGCGAATTTCTAGAATTTAGCTGAGTGGTTTTTTCTTCCAAAAATTAAATTGTCATGTATAAAGAATGGTTTATAGAATGGGGCAGAAAGATCAACTGTACATGCTGAGAAAGCCTAAGAATAGATAATATTTAAAATATATATCTACATATGCCATGTGTAGGTTTTTGCATATTTCAGTATTATAGTGATTTCCTTATTGCTGTCTTTGTTAAAAGCAAAGAAAAAAACCAACCTCAAACCAACCAAAAACTCCCCAAAATTAAAACAACAAACCAAAACCAACAACAAACCAGTATTCTAATACACCCAGTAACTTCATACTTCCCTTTCCTATTTTCTGTAGGATGTGAAAGATCCCCTGGCTGAGGTATCCCGTGCAATAAAATCTCCAGAGGCACGCTTTTTTGCTGAGCCTTTCATTCCTGAAGGAGGACCAAAGGATGACATTCCCAAAGACAGGAAAGTTAAGAGCCCTTTGGTGCCACCATCTCCAGTGTTATCCCAGCCAGTTGCATCTCCAGAAGCCCTTGCCCCTACACCTCCAGAGGAGTCTCAGCCAGCAGCATCAACACCTGCTCAAACGCCCATCTGTTCCCAGCCTTTGCCTTCTTCCGAAACATCCATCCCATCCCCAGTGGAGCCTCCAGTATGTTTCCAACCTGTCCCGGCCTTAACGTCCACTCCCTTGGCCGCACTGGTCCTTAGGAGTCAGGACAGTGAGGTGGAAAAACTAGGGAGCCCTACTACTGCAGAAGAAGCCCTGAAACGGAGTAACCTGGTGGAAGAGTTCTGGTTGAAGAGCGCTGAAATCCGGAGGAGCTTAGGGCTCACCCCTGTGGACAGGAACAGGCGCTCGGAGACAAACTTCACTGTATCTGCTCTTGAGACTACTCCTCTGAGTAGTGAGAATATTTCCAGAGAGGAAAGGATCCATCTTGTGAAACCCCAGCCTGCCCCAAGAAGACAGGGACTGTCTAAGTTAGAAAACGAGCAGATTTCTCTAACTCCAAAATCTCCATCAGAAAAAGAGCTAAAGAGTTCTGGTGAAGTAAGGAGAGATGTCTCCAGCAGTTCTGGACTTGGCCTTCAGGAGAGCTCATCTAACATGAGGACTATGGGTAGCCAGAGTTTCAACACTTCTGACTCTGCCATGCTTACTCCTCCATCGAGTCCACCACCACCACCTCCTCAGGGTGAAGAGCCAGCTACTTTGCGCAGAAAGAGGTACCAAGCACTCTGGCAGAATGAGGTTGAAACCAGGTCACCTCCAACACCAGCATCAACACCTCCTGTGCCCCTGCGCCATGAGGTATCCGGTAGCTCTGCTACTAAAGAGTCAACCCAAGCCAAAAAGGATGATGTGAGGAAGTCTTTTGCAGAGAGTGTGGATGAGATTCCATTTGCTGATGATGTAGAAGACACCTATGATGACAGGACAGAGGACTCGAGCCTTCAAGAGTTCTTTACACCTCCTGCCAGTAGGCCAAGGCCAGAGAAACCGGTTCTTTTGCCCTCGGTCAAAGAAAATGGTGGTCCACCCTCAATGGAAGGAGGGGTTAATCAGAAGAAGAGAGTGTTTCCTGAAATTTCTGTGGAGGCCAAGGAGCTTGCTGAAGAAAGAATGAGAGCCAGAGAGAAGTCTGTCAAGAGCCAAGCGCTGCGTGATGCCATGGCAAAACAGCTGAGTAAGATGAAAGATATGGAGGTGGCTGCAGCTGCAGCTGCTGGGACCACAAGGTCACGAAAGGCAGCTTCTATGCCCTTGAAGTCCAAAGAGTTGTTTTATGACTCGCCAAAGCATCTGGCCTTGAAAAAAGCTGAGGGATCCACACGAAAGCCTGATGCTGCTAGTGAGAAATTCTTCACTCCTCCTGATACTATGGCTGGACCTGAAGGGTCTGTCACCTCTTCAGAAGGCTCCAGTGGGAAGAGTAAGAAAAGAACTTCTCTTTTCTCCCCTCGCAAGAACAAAAAGGAGAAGAAATCAAGAAATGACAGCAGGCTTTCTGACAAATCTAGTGGTGGGACAGAGGAAGCAACAAAGCCTAGGTCATTATGGAAATCTGTTTTCTCTGGGTATAAGAAAGACAAGAAGAAAAAGACTGATGACAAATCCTGCCCAAGTACTCCCTCAAGCAGTGCGACT
Source organism: Corythornis vintsioides (assembly GCA_025447755.1). Classification (NCBI taxonomy): domain Eukaryota; kingdom Metazoa; phylum Chordata; class Aves; order Coraciiformes; family Alcedinidae; genus Corythornis; species Corythornis vintsioides. Next base: position 54,311 of record JAOEGS010016888.1, on the reverse strand, counting down.
GTGGATTCTGGCAAGCACAAAGCTTCTCCACTGATTACAGCTGCAGGTATAACAGATGTGTGCCTCTGCACCGTGTACTTTTTGCTACAGTTAGGTATCCTTGAAAGGCTTACTCTGTCATCCAGCAACTGTGCTGAATGGCACTGCTCCCCAGTGTCAGATGGGCAGGCCAAGATAAGCACTAGCAACTAGAATTGTGTATTTGCCTCCTGATGGGATTAGTTAACGTGCCAGAGGAAAAAAAAAAAAAAAAAAAGGATCCTTACATGAAGCTTCACACTTGGTATGTACAAGGCACGTCTGTTCTCTGCCTTAGACTGAGTTGAGCAGTAAGCACTGCTTGTTGGAATCAGTTTTTTGTGACACTTCATCTCTATTTTAAATCTGATCCTCATCTTTTCCCTGGGTGGTCTGTTCTCTTTCTTTCAGCTCAGCTCCATGGATGCTGAAGACTGCAGAGGTGCAGTTACCCCTGTGTTCCCAGTGGTCTGGCAGCTGTTTGCTGATCTGTGAAGTGGGAATCTGATACAGAAAATAAGTTAGCCATGAACGTGATGGGAAAGCAAGTGTGTTACATTCCTCTGGCCAGAGTAGTGCCAGTTGCTGTCACCCACATGTTGTATCTGTCATTGCAGCATTGGTACAGTACAAAGGGAGAACCATCACCATCATTTTAACAGCTTTTGTAGAAAGTGATGCTTTCTTAGAATGAAGCTTACGACAAATATTGATCATTTTGCAGAGCAGTGCTGTAATCCCAGCTGAAGCAACTGACGCTGGTGTAAAAGGACAAAGTATTTTTGAAGCTCAAACAACTCAGAATGGAGTTCTGAAATGTTTCCAGAAAGAACAGTTACCACTTCTCTAACTTCCTTTTTTTATTCCCACCTTCTCAGACTTGCAGCTCCGTCAACACCTGAGTATCTCAGAGGACTCTGACCTCTCCAGTGATGATATTCTGGAACGCTTTTCCCAGAAGTCCAAGCGAGAGGTGAGCAGATAGGAGATGCATTTTAGATGGATATAGCATCATGCAGATCACAGCTCAGAGAACCACAGCAGAAACTTGGATGATTAATTTTGTTGTTCTTACTGTTTCTTCTGTGGAACAGGCCTTCCCTGTAAGTTGGCTGACTATTCTGCCTATAATAAGTCGGTTTCAGTTGGCTTCACAATTGCAAGCTCTTCCCCTCTGTCATTATATGCAGGATCTGTTGTCTCCCTGTGATACTACTTTTTTTACAATGAATATCACTGTCAGAACAGTGAATTTTGTCCATTGGAAGCTTGACAATGATCTAATGAAAACAGCCATTTAGTATCAGAAGAGTGAGTAAATTTCACTAGCTCTAATTTTATTGCAAAAAACTAACAATGAGATAGTTCTCACTTTTTGTAAGGGTCCAATTTTAGGATAATATTTGACCAGCCTCTTTGATAGATTGATGGTTGAATTCTAAGCAAACTGCAGACAGGAGTGTACTTTTGCATACATAAAGAACATAGTCAACTCAGATTGTCAACAAAGAGGTAAGCTACAGGCTGCAGTTTTGCAATTCATGCAGGTTTGTTTATTTTCCCTGGGAGATGAGAATCTGCAGTCTGAATTAGTACCTTTTTTTTTTTGTTTGAGAAAAGATGAGACTTTGACCCTGTTTTCTTTGAGAACTTAGAATCGTAGAAAGTCCATTGCTGAGTATTTCCATCTATCCATGTGTGTAAATAGCAGCTGGGAATCTGAAATACTTACTAGTGAGCCCATACAACATGTGAGTATATAGGGGTTGATCTTAACCTGGCATTCCATTCCAGTGTGGTCTGGTGTGAATGTTCCTTCTGAGAGCACTGTTTCTTCTTTCTGACCAACCTTCCCTAGTCAGTGATATTATTTATTGTAAGACATATCAACAGCTTTCTAGCCAAAACAGCTTCACTTTAGATGATGCTTTAAGGAAGTTACTGAGAAATAACCAGTCATTCTCCATAAAAACACAGAGAGAAAAAAATATATATTGTTTATTTGCACAGATTTATATGTCGAAAATGTATGGTGAGAGCCAAGTACCAAAGTTAGTTTCTTTTAAACCATTTCAATTCTAGGGTGTCACTATTAATGCACAAATAACTGAAAATGTATGGAACTGCTCAATTGTATTAATGGGAAGAACTCTTCTTTCATTCCCAAGAGCTTCTAAATTCTGCTAGACAGAGTTTGCAAGGTTTGGAGAAATAAGCAGAGATTTCACTGGCCGCACAGAACACCCTTCTGGTGTTCTGGCCCTTCTGGTATGGAAGAATGAAACATCCCTTCCTGGTTGACATGTTAAATAAAAATCTCAGTAAGGAGAGAACATCTGAGAGGGTGGTGTCACCAGCACAGTGGTATCTGCCTCCTGCCTCAAACCTGCCATCCACTGTGCATCAAGTGGCAGGATCTACTTGGTATTTGGCTCAGATGGGAAAGCTATGGAAGCACTGCAAACTGAAGTGTCACAGGAAATGCTTTCTGTGTATATATAGTAGAATTAATTAGTCTACTGAATTTAATGATGGTGGAAGGAGTTGATGAAGTAAGTAGGAATTTTCTGTATTTACTTAACCTCTTTGAATCTCTTTTCCCTTGAATCTCTTTTCCTAGTTGATCTAGATCTCTTCTAAGAGGACTTTTACTTTAGTTTTGTTTTATTCCCTTTTTTTTCTCTCCCCCTTCCATTCCTCCTTGCATGCCCTCAAGGTGTTTCATGAGAAATTCTGCATTTTCCAAGAGATGCAGAAGAATGAGGTACCTGTGGCTAGCAGAGGACAGCTGTGCAATACAGGGGGTTCAGATAAGAGTTACAGAATTACTGTTCTGCTTTGTGAGGTCCTTCAGGAGGAAGCAGGGCTTCAGTACAGTCAGTCCATGCATGTTTTCAGACTTCAGTGTGCCTTGATGGTCATTTTCTTCTCCTCCTCTGAGCCATTTTAATTTAAAATGGCTTTGCAGAAAAAAAAAAAATCTAATCACCAAGTATTTGGAGGGGATAGGTGACAGTGGCAGATGCCTGGACTCATAATACTGAATATACCTCACCAGTTTTGTGAAGGATGTGGTGGTAGTCTCTCATCTTCTCCCATTTGCTGTTTCTGAAGCTACTGTAAGAATGTATTTACTCAGCATCTGCCTGTTTTCTAAAGATTAGTTCTGAGTATTACTTAATTTAGAAAAAATTAATCTGACAGCTCCACTTAGCTAGTTTTATTGCATCCTGTCCAGCATGTAGAATGTACATGCAAATACTGGAGTGACTTGCTCTCAACAGAAATGTAACTGAACTTTGGGACTGACAAACCTGAGTTTGTACTGATTTCGAGTGGGGGTTACAGGTTTTGAAGTCACAAAGTGCCTGCTAGTCAGAGTTAACTTCTGTGTGCCACATACATAACTTTTATGTGAACCCCTTCTCTAAACTGAAATTCTGCTTGTCTTGCTTTTTAGGAAACTGTACTGAGCTTGCTTCCCAGACAACTTGTTGTGTTTAGCCTGTTCTTTGTGATCAGCAGTGAATTAATTCTGTGTTGCTTAATGTAATGTCTTTCAAGAGATGCAACTTGTAAAGAATTCCTCATGTAAATGCCCCGTGAGTCTCGTGTTTATAGGTGTGTGTCACTGTGTGTGTCATTGTTCCTGTACAACTGTGTTACTGTGATCAGACCTGTGTTTTGCTACCCTAGGTAGCTTGCTTTTTACTGAAGTTTGCATACATGCTGAAGTTGTTCTTATGGCTTTTCATTTGTGACTGCTTTTAGTTAATTGAATGTGAAAATGCAAAATGCTGGCTGTTAGCCCAGAAGGGCACAATGCCCCCTGGGGCAAGGGAAATTTACCTCTCTTTTAAACCCTAAGGAGTTTACTTGGAATGTACTTGGATAGTGATTTTTATTCCCCCCCAGCTTTAGTGCCCCAGTCTCTGGAGGCTCTCTTTTTGACAGGGAGATTCCATTACTATAGGACACAGTCTGAGCCCATCTGACACTGAGCAGTGAGGAAGATTTATGATGCTAGTTGTATGTAAATGATCACTTCTATGAAGTACAGATAATTTTAACCATGAGATAAACACAACTCCTAGGAGAGATTCTAAATGGAAAGTTGTGTGACAGAGTAATATATGGTTGGCTGAGCCAGTTTGGACCACACCTGACCCAGCATAAGCCATTTTTCCAAATCCTGAGCCCCAATTGTGTATGTACATGTACTTGCTCAGTGGACATTGAAACCATAGGCAGATAAAGACTAAATAATTCCTCTAGAAAAAGGTATTTCCAAGTTAATTGTATTTCAAAGAGGCTGCCAAAGCTAATTGCCTTTAAGAGAATGCTAGAAACTTGATTTGTGGAGCAGTTTTATTGCACTTCCATCAGTCTGGGTCACATTCAGCATTTGCACATTTTTATGTTTCATTTCAAACCAACTTTGTTTTATTACTGTGCATCTGTTTTCAATGTTGAACTGATTTTGCTTCATTTTGTGCGTTTATTTTTTTTTTTTCCTTTACCATTCCCCCTTTAAAGTCGATTTATGTACCACACGCCTTGGCATTCAAGAGATCATACTCGTCAAAGGTAGTGTCTCCATTCCCACTAGCTGGCCATCATTGCATGTACCTCTATTAACCCATTGAATCCATAGCTCCCCATCCATCACATCTGCACTAACATCCCAAACATTGGCCGTGCATGCCTGAGATGTTAGCAGAGGTGGGCTGCAAATTCTCTAGAGGTTGTCTACCAAAAAATTCCTTATGCTCCAGATTGTGCCTCTGGTGAGAATGCATGCAGTTATCAATGCACAGCAGTGCCCCACTGTACAAAGTGATGTGGATGATCCAGAACAAATTGATTTTCAAGCCAATGAAATGTGCATATTCTTTTTTAAGTACTCAGAATATGAGTTTCAGTGAATTGTTAGGCTTTGATCAGCATCCTTCAATATTGTTGAGTTCACTGAAATCTTAATCAAACTCTGTATCAAGCTAAAATCAAGACAGAAACTGCATTTCTGTTTCAGGAATGTTGCTGCTTTCTGAAATTCTTATTCACAGTCACAACAGTGTTATGTGGGATAGGAAAGTCACACCCTCTACCACTTGGCCTTCTGATTTCGGTATTAATGTAAATTTTGTGTTTTAAAAGAAGAAAGGAGGAGCGAAATTTTAACTTCTTGGAGCTTTAACAGTTGTGCTTGCTAGCCACCTATCTGGGGGATTTTTAACAGAGCTGTGATCCTACCTTAAACTTTTGACTGAGAACAATAAACCAGAGGTAGTCAAACCAATGTAGCAGTACAGTAACTAGATAAAGCAAATTTCAGAGGGCTTTTTCTTAACATTTTGTCCTTAAAGTTGACTGTCTGTGGAGAACATCTCTTTTCAGAAGTGGAAGGACATCTGTTTACAGAGTTGTGAAGTTTCTTGACACTCTTAAAAGTCTATGAGAGGAAGCCCTCCTAGACTACAACACAGCCAACTGCTATACCTGTAAGATACTAAACCCCTTTTCAGTCATGTCAAAAAGACTTAAAAAATTTGTTTCACTTGGAGAAAAGAGGAGGAGGAAATCTCTTTCTATTTCTGTAAACATAGCTTTTGTTCTTTTGGATGACTTCTGGTGTTCTAATATTCTAATTTCAGTTCAGGGGTTGTTTGTTCTGTTTTACACTATCCAGTTTTGTGGGGTTGCTCTTGAGGTGAGATTTCCCATCTCACACCAGAATGTCACTGCTTTCAAATATCTTTTTGCCTTCTTGATTCATAAAAAAGCTGCACAAATTTATACAGGTAGGCAGGCATTACCAGTCATACCAGCATCACTCCCAACTATGAATATTCTTGCTCCAGAATAAAATAGGGAGAGGGGAATGCCAGTACACATCACTAGTCTATAATAATTTCTTAGCTTATACTGCTGCCTTTACCTCTTTTAAAGTGAAATCAAGGTGACCCTTCTATGTGATACTAATTGATTCAATTATATCCATTTGGCTAAATCTATTGAGAACTGGAATAAAAATGGATTTGATCTCAGGGGAGAGATTTCATATAATAGTGGAAGACAGGGGTGAGATGTTATGTAAAATCACAGCTTTGCAGTTGGCCTGTATGCTTCTTCACTCCTGATTTGATCCTGAAATTGTTGCTCACTGCACTGTGAACACCTTTGCCTACAGAAGCTTGAGATTTGACACAGCCATGGCAAAGTTAGAACACCTACCTTCTGAGATTTTGGGAAAGAAAATGGTCATCCCTCCCCCATACCTCTGCCCAAGCAAATAAAATCTGATCCTGTTTTTCCTTCCTTCAGAGAGCCTACACAGAAGAGGAGCTGAATGCCAAGCTGACCCGGCGAGTGCAGAAAGCCGCCCGCAGACAAGCCAAGCAAGAGGAGCTAAAGAGGTTGCACAGAGCTCAGGTAGTGTCTTACAGTCATCTTGTCATGGCTGACAGTGAACAGTGTGTGAAAGCACCATGATCAGCTCTTCTGAGTATGTCAGAGAAGGATCCAGGGACGAAATCATCATGCACTGAATGGAACAGTGATAGCTGGATAATAACCTGCTGAAGCTGCACACATCATTGCTTTGCTGGATGAAGTGGTGCAAAATGAACTTTAATTACCAGAGAATCTGTTGGAGGACTACTGACATCATCTATAAGTGATGGGATTTGTTTAAAACTCAACATAGGGGCTCAGCTGACTGAGTAACATCACCTTTCCCTCAGTGTTTAGGAAGGTAATTGGAATTGCAGCAAGAAAGGGAGTATCAAGGTGTTTGCAAAATTCAGGGATAGGAGGCAGGGGGGTGGGGAGGATGGTGTCACTGCAGGGACTGTGATGTTAGTTGGCTTTTGAAGCAGTGCATTGTGGACTGCAAATACTTGGTTTTGAAAGGGCCAACTTGACTGAAATTGCTCAGTGCTGCAGAGAGAGCTGTTGGTGAGGTTCTGCTGCATTCTTCTCTGAACAGATCATCCAGAGGCAGCTTGAACAGGTGGAAGAGAAGCAGAGGCAACTGGAGGAGAGAGGGGTTGCTGTGGAGAAGGCCCTCCGGGGAGAAGCAGGTATCCATCAGAATCTTAGTTGCTTTTTAATGTTTTCTTACTAAGTGCTTGTACAGTAGTCCATAGCTGCTTGGATTTTGAAGGCAGTTGGACCATTACAGCCTGGAGTGTCCAGTGTGACTCCATTCTCCCTTCTCTACTATTTTTTTGAGGCCTTGTTTTTCTCGTGTCTCTTCTAATCCCGGGACTTCCCTATTGGCAGAGATTTAGTTTGTTTGTCTTTGCCTGAGGCTCAGGAGCTAATTCTCCAACTGTTAATAAATAATGTCTCTGTTTCTGCAGAGAACTGGATGTTACAGCTAGAAAATTGCAGGGGTTTCCTAGCTGCAATTCACATACTCTTACTGTCACAATAAGAGAACCCTGTTCGTATGTTAACGAAGTAATTGTGAAATTGTGTGTGCTTTCTCTACTGTGTTGGATTATCAAGGTAGTGTCCTTACAAGGGACCATCACAGAACATCTTCCTCACTGCAAAGCCCAGCACACTAGCTGCTTCCAACAGAGTTGTGCAGAGCAGAAATGCACACGTGTACTGGAAGTTATCCATGTGAAGCTGTTGAAGGAATATTATGTGTACTCGAAATTAAATGAGTATCATCTGATCTGGCAAGCATATGAGTGGAGGAGTACTTGGTGCAGATAATGCTGATAGCAGAGTATAATGATTTGGAAAAATGAATCATCAATTGCAAGGAGTCAAATATCCAACAGGCAAATGCAGCACGCGTATCCCTGACAGGCCTAGGATCACATAACTCAGTACAAGGGTCAGAGATAAGAAATGGTGATAGTGGAATGGCTGTTTCTAAATTGTTTTGACTTGTTGCTTGGATGGAAGAGGCCTCGCTGTGTCTGAGAAGATGGATCTTGAGTAAGCAGTGGAGGTTCCCCAGAGGAGAAGTCTGTTGTGACTTCCCGCCAATTGCTGCTCGGCCAGGATTAGGTATGGTTGATGCTCCAGAAGGCTGTGCAGCAGGACTGAGTGGTTGCCAAAGCAAATAAGTGCTGCAAGTGTGGTGAACAATCTCGAGGACTTCAATGGATTTGTGAGCTGACTGGCTTTTTTTCATTTGTGGGTTCAAAAAGTCTAGCCTTATGCAAAAACTTTCTTTGCAGTGGTGCCTCCCTCCTTCCGCTGTGTATTTCTGTGTGGCCCTGCTCTGTTCTCTGCCCTGCCAGTTACTGTGCTTACTAAAACCACCTCTCTTACCTCTAACTGCTGTTTTTCTTCTCTTCACATGGAAGTCCATCTTGGTAACTCAGCTGCTAAATTTTCTTTAAACGTAAGACATGTCAGCACAAGTGAGAAATCTTAGCAGCAGGGAGAGTGTTCTTCACAGTAGAGTTCTCTCTTATTGAAGAATGATAGAATTCCTGAGGGCTGGATATGACCAAGAGCAAGACTTGCTATTTTATACAGAACACTGCAGAAATAAACCCTTTTATAAGTAAATTCTCACTCACAGCTCTTCCAAAATGGAAGCAGTCTTAGATGAGCTAGTGTATTAGTGAGTTACTGAGCAGAATTATTAAATCATAGGTCACTCTTAGTAAAATGAATCTCTTCAGGAAGCCTTTAGGCTATGCAACGTATCAACAGATATACATTATCATTACAAAAGCTGAGATCTGTCAAAGAATTCACCAGCCTCAACTCATGCAGTAATTTCAGGGGATTAACAAGTAATGCATTCTTTTGGATGAGGGGGAAAAAAAGAGCATGTTTTAACCTGTGTTGATTGAAGCACAAGATTATAAATAATTTCCTTGCTTTACCTCTCTAGACACCCTTGCATGGACATTTTACATATGTTTGCAACAAAAGAACAGAATTGATTCCTTTTAAAGTCAGCAGCATCACATTCCATAAGTATAATTATTTTCTGCCTCCAATAGCAATTAATTATCCACGAGGGCAATATAATTTTCTTGTCCTCTGCATTTCCTGAGATCCTGACCTACCAGTGCTCACTATATGAATCAGGTACTATTGTATAAAGGTGGAGATTCTTGCTGTTGTCTCTAATGTCCCTTCCATAATGACACCCTGTCCATAGAAGGGCAGCGTGTATAAAGTGGTGTTGTCAGCTGAAAAAAAAACAACAAACCAAACCAAACACAACCAAAAATAACTCTTTCCTTTTAATCAGCTTGTATAAGGGGAAGAAATAGGGGAGGGCTGGAGGTGTGTCTCCTGTGCACGGACTCTGGCCACATAACTAGAGAGGGATTGCAGGTAGGGAGCAGATGAATGGCTGTGCCATAGGCAGCAACCAGGATTCACTGTTCCGGGAGAGTGAGTGGATTATTCAGCTTCCCTCTCTGCAGGGAAAGAACAAATGACTCACTGACTCAGGCATTTAAATAGGAAGTTTTAGATAGTAGTAGTTTCCTACTACTAAATACTTGAAAATCCTGACAGAAGAAATAGAATTCTGTGTATTTTGTAATGATTCTTTTCTGTTGTAGAAAAAGACTGACAATACCATTTGAACTACTTCTCTGTTATCAACTTTTAGCGTGTTGCCTGTTACTCATTTTTCCTGTCTATGCAGAATTTCAGATTTTTCCTTTCTAGAGGTCTTCCATTATCTTTAGTTCCTCAGATCTCTGGCCTCCAGACCTCTTTCAATTTTTAGAAAAATGTATTTTTCAGATGGACTGATAAGAACAAAAAAACTTAGAATAATTTCACTTTTCCATCCATTTTGCATCATCCATTATATGTTCTTGCCAAGTGACTTAATACTGAGAAGGCTGTCAATAAATTCTTCACAGTGATGCCCTGCAGTCTTGCTGAGATATTACAGTTAATTTACATCCTAGCAGTAGGTATACATCCAAACTCTTTCCAGGAATTTCACTCATCTGATAGATGTCAAGTTGGAATATTTAGATAAGGATACTAGATACTCAACTGATCAGACTCAGAAACATGTTGGAGGTCATTTTCAACTTTACTTTTGAGAAAATAATTACACCTTCTTGGCTACCTCCCTGTCTTTTCCTTTTTTAAACTGGCTCAGCCTCAGGCAATTTGTCTTAAATTATTTTAAAAGCTGAGTGCTATCTAACATTTAGTTTCTGATTCAGAAAATGGTCTCACACCCTATGATTACTTAATTGCCTTAATATGTTCTCTGTCTTGTGTTTGAAAATCTCAGCCTTTGATAGTTGCATTTGTTGCAAGAATGCCTGATTTGGAATGTAGGCTCTATTTCAAGAGACAGTGTAAGAAGCTCTAACTCAGGTGGCAAGTTTGTCAGATACAGGTGCTCTTGGTCTTTTTGTCTTCCTTTTCTTTTTTTTTCACTTCCTCCCCCCTCCCTTTCTTTTGCATTGTGGGATTTCACTTCAAAGGTAAAAAGCAGGATAAACTCAATGAAAAAATTTCCCATTCTTCTGCAGTGTCCCCAGAGACACCTTGGATGAGATGGCTATTCATGTAACAACACTTCCTAGTTAAGTGCATTCGCCTGTTTGGACATGCTTATGACTTGGATATCTTAAGTGGATTTTTAACTTTTTCAATCATTAACTTAAAAAATATGTCAAATCTGAAATTTCTGGAACCTATTTTTTTTTTCTCCTTTATCCTCCTTTAGCATAAACCTTGATATTAATTTTTAAGAGCTGGGAAATTGTCACCTACTGTCAGACAGTACCAAAAAAAAAAAAAATAAAATTAAGAGCCAGCTCTTTACATCCAGTGAACCATATGCAGTGAGAAATAGTGCTCTCAACACTCCCATTGTCTCTACCCCAAAGAAATGTTCCACAATGCTGGACTCAGGGTGTCCCTGTCTCTAGCAGCTGTGGGTACATGTCTGTTCCACACACTTCTGTCCAGGTTCTTCTCTGGCACAGAAGAAACTTCTCTGGCATCAGCAGAAACTCCCCCCACTCCCCCCCATCTTTCCACACTGAGGCCTTTGCCAACCCTGTGGGTGCTCAGTAGTGCCTCCCTTTGCTGTGCACCAACAGCCTCCACTCACCTCCAAGAACTCAACCCTTGCACCTTTCCTGCAGCTGACCTAAGGAGTAACACTTTCTCCTTCTGACACACTGCTCAGCACGACAGCAGCAAGATTAGTTGTGCTTTTCTCAGCAAAACCAGGGAAAACATCAGTGTCAGGTACTGGTGCAGGCTGAAAGAGGTCAAGTGTCTCTGTGTAGACTTCATTCCACCCCCTCCAATAGTCCTTGCCTGCCTACTGGGAATTTCCTCCTCATCTTCCCAAAAGATCTGTTGATATATATTTGTTTGTGTTTACACATATGTATACACAGAGAGAGAATGACATAGAAATTTTTATCTAGATGTATGTGCCCATGTGTATAGCTGCATGTTTCTTGTTTGCCTTTGTTGTTGTTGTTGTTTCTGTCTATGTCTTTCTCATATTTTGCTTAGATTGTGTGGGGCTAGGGTGGGTATCTGATTCAATAACTCTGTCTTCACCAATTCCTTGTTGTAGACTATTGGGGAGAGTCTTATTACAGTGACCTCATCGACTTGCATCTGGGTGGTATGTATGGCTGAACCTCCTGCTGACACTAACCCTGCTGACACTCCTTCCCAACCCTCCCTTCACCTACTTTTCCCATCCTTGGCTCACAAAGAAGAAGAAGAAGCCCTTGCACATGACTGGCTATAGCAGAACCCCTTTTCCAGCTCAGGAAGAGGAGATCCTGGCAGGTTCCACAGACCATGTGTAAGGTTCTCTCTTCTGTTTTCCACGGTGCTGATTAATCCAAAATACACTCAGTGTTTTCAGTCCAGCCACTCTCCCTGCTAGCAGTGGAAAGTCCTTCTGTTCATTTGCTTCTCCTTTGCAATGTCCAACTCTACCATTGAAATACTGTTTAGGAAAATATTTTGACCATGAAGGGGACAGCAGAACTGACCTGGCCCCAAGAGACAGCACTGGAAAGGATTAGTCATTCCATTGCCTCCCTCTTCCCCTCCTGAGGTTCATTTGCTTCTTCCAAAAAAGCCAGTGTGTTGATGATCTAACAAAAGCAAAATGCTCCCTCAAGGGACTTTGGAAACACTTGCAGATGAAAGATACACTTCTTTCTTGTTTTGTCATACTCTAAGATCAGGAGAGAATCTACTGTTCAGAGTTCCAGTAATTTTTGCTGGAATCTGCTGTTAGAATTTCCAAGAAGCCCAGTTTGCATCATTACACAGCTAATAAGTTTCTTGCTATGTTGTGGGATTTTTTTTAAATATCCCATTTGGTGCCAAACATGCATTACAGTGTTTAGCTGGGTTTTTTTTCACTTAGTGATTATAATCTGGTCACTACTCTGCCTCATGGTTCTGCATTTCTTCAATAAATGTTACTTTCTGAATCCCTTGGTAGATAGCTTTTGGGTTGCAAATGGCATTTGTTTAGCATTTGCCCATCATGAAAATTAAAATTCTCTTTGCTAGTTAAACCACCCTAAATCTATCCTTATAAAATGAACACATCTGTCAGCAGACTGAAGAGAAAGTAAACTCTGCTGGGTTGCCTTGTCATCTAAGGGTGTCATTTAATTTGTCTTCCAGAGTATAAAATTGCTGGATTGAAGCTGTGTTTTTGTTGAGGCAGTGCACTACCATCCAGCTCTGCAGAGTGAAAGAGCCACGTGCTCTGGGCCTGATCCAAGACACATCACTAGAAGGCTTTCCCTGATTTCATTGTGTTCTACATTTGATCCTTCAAACAGAATCTTTCCAGGCTTTTAAGTGTCATTTTTTTATCCCTCCTCCAATGGGAGGCTGTCCCACATAGCATAGATCTGTAGCTGCTGGGAATTCATCCAGATTCTCCTGGCCCAGTAGGCTTTTATTGAAGAACATCCACCTGAGCCAAGAAGATCCACCTGAGTTCAAGTTTCAAAATGGAAGACTTTTCTTCTTATCAGAAGCTGATTTGTTGCCCAGTTGCCCAGTGTTGGTGTTGCTGTGCTAGTGCTCTGCTAGCCCTGTGCTTCGGTCACTGTTCAGCAGCTCTCACATTCTTTCCTGGGGTATCTTTTGCAGAGAGACTTTGAAAACCTCTTCCTAGTTATGTCCATCAGGACTGGCCCACACTTGTATGTGCTTAGAGCAGGAGCTGTAAAAGGGTTGATGCTGAATTACACTTAACAGACCCTTATCCCTATTTAATGCTATTCACTGTACCTCTCCCTCTTCCTGCTTCTCCTCCTAATGCCTCTAGAGACAGCGATCCCATCAAAATCACTAATTAGTGGCTTTAAGAAAAGCAAAATAATCTTTACTTAAAGGGACACTGTCACTTAAAAAGTTAATTGTGTTGCAAAAACTCATAATTGAAAATTAAATTTACTGTTGATCTTTTTTTGCATGTTCACTTTTTCCATTTCTCTGAACTCTGACAGTTACTCCAGAGTGGTCATTTTTAATCTTCTATAACAGGCTTTATTCATTTATATGGTAACTCAGTCACTTGGGCTTCCAACAGCCAAAGGCAAATCAAGTTTCTGCTCAAATCAAGTTTCTTTCTCAAAAATACCTTTTTCAAAACAAGCTTTTGAATACCATTGTATTGGGCAGTATCCCTTTAAATCCAATGAGCCAGTATAGCCTGCCTGGAATATGTGGCTTTATAGGATTATTTTGTTGACTCTGTAATTTGCTTTATATTTGCTTTTGGGGCTGCCAGAACACTTTTGCCAGAAGGGATGCATTGCTCTGATGATTCTTGTCACTATCCAGTGGCAGATTCAGAGCTCAGCAGCATGTCTGTGCAGGATGCTGCATCTGGGTGGAGTGCCATTAAAATCCCTGGAGCACCATGTGGCTGCGTGGTCCTGCTGAGT